>SMLS01062274.1:0-20536 GCA_004785975.1 Popillia japonica | reverse complement strand
ACATATTTTCGCGTAGGTCGTTAACTTTTTTTCGGTAACAACTGTACTAGTTTTCCGATGTAATATATCATTTCGATAGTTTTTTAATTGTAACGTAAAAAAGAAGATAATTTTTATGTATTTAACATGCTCGTAACCAAAATTGTCTAAACGTGTGCCAAGCAGCTAGTGAGAAGCAACCAATATCGAAAACAACAAAGTTTTGCACAGTAAATACAATTTTCATAGATTGAACTTATTTTACATTTATCTCACCCCAACTTCAGAGAACAATATTTGCAATATATTTCACGTATGTACATACATTCGTTTGTTCTTGTGAAAATTCTGTCGAATACTTCCGTAACCGCAGTGATTTATATAGCTGACGCTTACGGATTCCACCTATTTTACTTGCAAATTAAAAGAAACTTCTGAGAACACAGCATTCCGATTTTGATTAAATGTAATATCCAATAAACGTTGCCGTTAAGTCTATGTTACAAAGTTTCCGGATTCATGTAAATGTTGATTAAAATTTCCGTACAAAAGCAATTCAAGTATATTACAGGCTGCACTAATATTATAAAACGTTAGAATATAAGTTAAATCGACAAAGTTTAAACAATTTAGTACAAGTACGTATTAAGGATAATACTATTCTAGTAATACCAAGTAACCGAACCAATTTTACCGGTAATTGTTAAACTTCGTTGAACTAATTCCGAATTATTTTAAGTTACAGCTCTAACCCTAATCGAAGTATGCACGTCAGCTATTAATGTCTATATGTTAACAAGAACAAAGGCAATTTTGGCAAAGTCTGCCCAGAATAATTATTATACGCTATGGAAGTACGGTTTATATCTATAAATTCAGGTTTGCATGAAACAAGATTTCCACATTAAATTTCATTGTACGTCCTTGCCATGGGATGCATTCGCATAATAGGTATTACCACATGCCAACGGTAGCTATAGTTTATATGGTAACTAGGGTATCATCATTATGAATTATTAATAACATAACAATATGAACGGTACATAGTAAAATAGCTTAAAAGTATTAAATTACTTGCTAGGTTTAAGAATTAATTACAAAATATAATACTCTGTTACGACAATTAAGCACAAAAATGTGTGTGTAGCCACTATTCGCTAATACAATATTTGAAGCGGTTATTATAAGTAAATATGTATTCATTTTAAATTCTTTTAATTACAATACACATCGAAATATTATGCGATTTTAACTATTCTTGTAGCATGATATAATACATGGTATAACACGACAGCAATTTCGATATTTTATTGATGTACCTCATTTTTAGAAGTAATGAGAAGAAAATAATTCCGCCAATACCGTAATGCTGTCGAAGCAAATTCTTACATAGCCATATGCATTGCAATTTATTACTTTCAGTGTTCTCTGGATAGTATTGTTTTATCATCACTTGTATGTAGTTAAAGCAAATTTTTGCGAAGCAGATATATGTTTCCAAATATTTAATGAGTGTTTGTCCGACTGTTACAGTACGACGTCACAGTAAATATATTTCATCCATCCACAAATACTGGGTTTTTATGTTTGTCAGTTTGACGTTTTGTTGGCAGCACTGAGTTAACCTTAATTTCATATGTGCATCTTTTATTTAAGTTATGGCATTTGCTAACAATTTTTCCTTATAAATGTTATAATAAAAAAATAGGCTGTACCCAATAGTCGTATTTACTTGTTCTTGGTTTGAATTAGACATGATCAATTATTAACATTCACTACCCCCACATAACCTACAAAATACCAAACATCATCAAACACCTTGCAGATATATTTGGAGAATGTAGTAAACACTTTGCAACAATGACGTCTTTAATGACGCAAAAAGCAAATACATCGAATGCAAAGAGAAACGCAAAAACTTCCTGTTTGAGTAAATATATAAATATTTGGATGTATTTGTTTCGCGAAAATTCGCCTTCAGTTCGAAGCAGATATTTAAATATACTTTAAGGACACAAATATATTTTTTCTGTCACAAACATGTAGCAAATACGCTCATACACACAATAGCTTGTTTAATTCAACCTAATGGCAATTTTTTACAAAAAATTCAATTATAAATTATTTACTTAAAATTAGTTAAGACGATAAAGTTAAATCGTGCTTCCGCTAATACACTAGCGGTCATACTTCTAATATATCTTTACGCAAATAGTTAAAAGCGATTTATTTTATGTAACTATGGTAATATACATAAAATATCAACGTATGGGGAAAAAAAAGCCCGTTATGGCATTTCGTGAAAAAATGTTCAAGCCTTTATTTTTTTGGAGCTTCGTTCCAATGCAACAATTATTAATACCTGTGTTGTATTTTATAATCCTTACAAGTTTCGGGAATAAAGAAACACTGTAATATTAAGAACGTTTTGATTTCTACAGGCTGTCTACTGAATAGTCTATGAAAATAAAAGAGGTTAAAGCTAATGGCATGGAAACCTAAATTCCGAAAAATGAATACTTTATGTCCACACAGTAACGAAAAAATAATATTTTCAATCTCAGTCCGGCCCTGTTGTGCAACGCTTAAATGGATGGGCAATACAGACAGAAGGTTGAGTCATTCACAGACATTTGTTGTCTTATGTGTACATTATGACAAGTTATACGAATACTGAGTACATGGTCATAATTTTAATCTACGGAGAAACAGGATAAAATCTTTTACTGCACCCGTATTACGTACAGAAAATCCAACGTCTATCAGACAATGATTTTCCTCGACGGGATACCTGTTGTGAATGGTTTCGTCAAACAGAAACTCGTCTTTCCAATCTTCGATCTGTGATCATGTTTAGCGATGAATACCGCTTCACAAAAAATGGTCTGCTGAGTTACCATAATATTTATCACTGGGCCGATAAAAACCCACAAGATCCTTCCTTTCATCAGAGTTCATTCCAACATAGGATATCAATGAATGTATGGGTCGGAATATTGGGCGATCATTTATTTGGGCCGCATGTACTTCCCCTGCGGTAGATCATTTAAATTGTCTGCAAAATACGTTACCCGCTTACTTGAATGACATGTCACTACATGTACTACGGCAAATATAGTTCATGCACGACGGGGCACCTCCACATGTTGCCCGACTTGTATGGAAACATTTAAACCAGGCATTTGCACATTGGATAGGCCGAGAAGGAACGATTCTGTGACCAGCACGAAGTGCCGATTTGAATCTGTTGGACTTTTTCCTGTGAAGACACATGAAAAACTTTGTTTATGATCGTCGACGGGAAATTTCAGACGTCGAGACTCTTCTATCCAGACTGTGTCACAGTGGCCCAGCTTATGATAAATTTTGCCGTCGTACAGAAGCGTCCATCCGGAGCTCGTGGTAGTAATTGCGGACATTACTACTCTAAGTTTTTGTCCTGTTTCTCTTCAAACAGTCCTCTTCAATACTAGCATGAATTATTTGTAAAGAAAAAAACTATTAACTACGAACGCGATCTGAAATAGTAAATTAATAATTACCAGACCATTAGGTATAAATATGTCGTTGTACTTTAATATTGAACGTTTCTGTAATGAAGAAAAGAAAAACACCTGATTCCTACGCAAAAAAGATCGAAATGAATAAAATCTGTAGTAAATGTGTGACGTTGTTATATGTAAATAGCATATTTGTGAAAAGACCACATATGCAATTGAAAGCGCAGCAAAGCTGCTTCGTAAACAAATGCATTCATAGAGTATCCAATAAATATTTATTTACATATCATTCATGTCATGATATTAGTTAGTTATGTTTTATAGTTGCAACATTGATACACACACACATCATATCATCCTTGTAACCACTGGTAACAGAGTTAATTAATAAACATATTATATCTGTCAGAAGCTGGTATTATTTAGTATCTTCGTATCTTGCTATATTATTTATACAGTTAACCTACAGGTTACTTTACATGGTGTCAGAAATAACACAACCATAAAGAGAACTACTCAAAAAGGAAGTCGCTTGTGTATGGGAAGAACGCTTTTAATCAAATTAAAAAGGAATTGACGTCAACTCCGGTACTAAAATACTATGATGTAAACAAAGATGTGGCAGTATCAGTAGACAGTAGTTCTCTTAATGGTTGTGTTATTTCTGACAGATTTTTTATAAACTTGGACACATATGTAACCATTCCTAGGAGTCTTTGTAACATTTTCTTATTCTGCGGTGGTTCCACCCGCTCGATTGCTTCTACTTTAGATTTGTCTATTTCAAGCCCTTTTTCTGTCACCATATGCCCTAAAAATCTTAGCCGTTTTGCATTAAAAATACATTTTTTCTTATTTAATTTTAAGCCTGCATTTTTTAAGTATTTAAAACTTGCTTTGTTATTTGTTCTAGTTTGAGCTTGGTTTCCGCGTGAATGAGAATGTCATCCATTGAGCATTCTACATTCTCAAATTTATCAAGTAAATTTGTTAACATCTGTGCAAATACTTCTGGGCTCGAACTTAGTTCAAACGGTAGTCTTGTGAACGAATATCTACCCCATGGTGTACTGAACGTTAAATATTCTTTCGTTCTTTCAGTGACGGGTATTTGCCAAAAACCTTTTTTGCAATCTAATACAGTAAAGTACTTTGAATTATGTAGTCTACTAACTATATCGTCAATAGTTTTTAGCGGAAAATGCCTTCTTAGGATATTTCCGTTTAGTTGATATGGATCTAAACAGATTCTCAACTTATTGTTTTTATGGACAATTACCATTGGTGACACCACTGGTGTTGGGTCGGTCACAGACTCTATTACCTTCATTTTTATCATCTTTTTTAATTCATTTTTAACTTCACTTTGCATAGCGTGAGGGATTTTTCTTGGTGGTACTATATCAAATTTAGGGTTGCCAACTAAATCTATATCATAAAAGTAATTCTTTATACAATGAAGTCCTGAGAAAATTTCTTCTTCATTGTGTATCGAGTAAATACTACTAGAAGTATCAGGTTTGATTAATAACTTATATTCTTGGCAAGTATCTTTGTCTAAAATTGGGAACTGATTTTCATCAATGATTTTACAGTTTATTACTGCTTTAACACCATCAATTTGACATGGGGCATTAATTTCTCCCACTACTTTAATCTTGTGTCCACTATATGAAACTAAATTTTTTGTGTTACTGTCACCAATTTTAGCATTTATCTTTTTAGCTAGATTTAATGGTAGCACATTGCACTGTGCGCCACTGTCTAATTTAAAGCGAATTATCTTATTATCAAACTCAACAGATTGTAGCCATTCATGAGTCAAATGATTAATTGCTAATCTTACCTCATTTAAATATAGTTCTGTTTCCTCTTGTTCCTGGTTTTCTAATTGTAGCTTATTAACTTTCTTATTCTTTTGCATACCTTTTGCATTTCTTCTTTTGCACATGACTGCAAAGTGTCCTGTCAAGTCACATTTTGCACATTTCTTTCCGAAGGCAGGGCATTTCCTTGGCATGTGATTTTTACCACAGCGTGAGCAAAGGAATATTTTTTCTTTATCTTCTCGCTTACGATTCTTGGATACTATATTCACCATACTTGTTACATTCGGCTGACAACTGTTACATCCTTTTGTTCAGCCCCTGTGAGGCCAAATGTATTGAATATTCGAATAGCTTGAACCATCATAAATGTTGCCGCTTGCACTTCCTTTGATGGATAAAAAATATCTATTTATGTGTATTAGAAATTTTTGCAGCATCCCTTTTTTTCTTGTACGCACGTGTCACGCCCGGATTCAACAAAATTTATTTAGCAAAATTTGGTAATTATTAAACGAAAAATATATGATCGTAATCTTTTTGGATTTACCTTTCTGGTGATATTAGTTTTACACTGTTTATTTTTCCGACACTATTCATTTGACACCCTGTATACATTTTAGAACTAAAAATGTCACTAATGTATATCATTTCACGCATTAATCTCTTTTTATAACTATTTTCTTTTTTTTAAATCTTAACATTTTCAAATCAAAGTTTACGACATAACTTTGATTCTATAGAATGCTTAGACAAACCAGTTTCTGCTATCATTGATTTTTTCATAATCATCTAGTTCTACACAATTATGCAATGATCACCTATTCTTGGAGTTTCATACGCCACATACATACTTCAATTCCGTATTATTAGTCACTATATAATCTATGAGAGTTCTACTATATTGGGCTATCCTTGTTGGGAAATTTTCTATTTGATTCACTCCATTTTCATAGAATACTGGCTTAATTTTTCTACTGTAAAAAATGTCGCTAGAATAATTAAGATCATGATCCCCATCATAACTACATTGTTAGCCTCGATATTTTTATTAGTATGTTTGTTAGTATTATGAAAAAATGTATTGTATAGGATTATGTAAAGTACGTTGCAAAGTTAACGGAAGTATTTACTTTTCCAGTTCTGTTATTCTTACTTCTATTAAATCATGGACTTACCAAATCAAATTTTTAACTAGTTAATTCAATTTTCTTACGTATGCATTTACTTCACACAAAGACAAGAATGTTTGGTTGCCTACCTTTAATTGAAGTACAGGAGCTCGGATTTTAACTTCAATGTAACCATTCGATGTAATTAATTGAATATTTATTCATGTGCATGTAACCAGCTTATCCGATTGCATGCTCGGACGTTACTACATACATATTATTGATTGTTGCTCATACAGACATTGTGAATTCTTATAATTTCAGTTTTGTGAGCATACCTATTAATAGCTTCAGTTTTATTAAAGGATATGCCTGCATTAACGCATCAGCAATTATTGTATCAGTATCAAATTAACCTTTAATGAATAATCACACAGAATCGGGAACTCAATTCTATATATCAACAGGTAAACACAATACAGGCAACGTTGTATTATTAAAGAAAACAGGTGGATGCACTTTCAAGTTACCTGCAGCAAATAACGTTATTAACATTAATGAGTAGACAGATAGAACAGCGTACTACGTAAACATGAATGTTTACAAAACTTGCTGAGATCACCAAGCACTAAAGTTTCGCACATAAAATTTACATTGGTCAACACCCTTAATATGTTGAGACAACATACGAAGTGCTGAAAAGCAGCAATTAAGTAAAACGTCAGGAATATTCTGGAGTTTTTATAAATACTATCAGGGCGTGAACTACACGCTAAAGCAACGAGATTCCTGCACCATAATTGCCAACGGCAATGAGGAAATTTCTGACAAATTTACATTATGATGTACCATACTAGTAGGCAACCAGTGCAGATGTTTTCTGAAGCAGTGACATCAATTCTATTGGACTATCACACTACACACACTACGTGTTGGTATGTATATGTTTTACGGTAGCGACTTACAAAGCTGGCAACAATATATTACTTATTAAATCTTTGAACCAACGCGAATGTCGGACCACAATTTTTAACACAGTTTGTACTATACAGGGTGTATCTGAAATAAAAGTAAAAAATATTAAAAATGGTAAGATACAATTATGTAGAATATAAATCCAAAAAAAAAATTGTTCAATTACGATGCGAATGCCAAAATTAAAATCTCCCTTATAAATTGTAGTATGCGCCGCCTATGAACCGAAAATATGTTAACCTCGATCAAGTAGCGCAAGACATCGCAAAAACAACTGTCGATGTTATAAAAACTACGAAATAACGCTGATTTGTCAGTTTAAATAGCTTTGAATGAAGAGGTCAATATATCAATGTGATTACGTATGATAATACTATCGGGCCTAATTAATAAAGAAACTTTTATTTTAAACGTGTCCAATCTACGGAGTTACTTCAAACAACGATTCAAAATCATTTAACTGTAGCAAACGTACAACTATTGTTGTGAAATAAAGATAGTTTCTTCGTTCAAATTTTTGTAATCGTAGTCGTATTTTCCTTTTTATTAAAGAATTGTTGGTTCCATCTCTGCAACATCTACATACATTCAACATTCGAAACAGACTGATTCTGATTGTGCGTTGCACACATATGCTAAATATCGCCTAGATATATTTGTTAAAACATTGGCGCGATGAATATTTTATAAATATCTTTGTCATTTTTTTTCTCGCGTCTGCGAAGGAATTTTCGCAAAATATTTTGGATTTAAGTTTAATAAAATAATATCTTTCCATTTTTCATAGTCTTTACTTTTATTACACCCTGTATAATAAAAAAGATTTGGCGGAATTGGATCAAGCAAAATAGATTTATCTATTAATGTTTGTGGATTTTCTGTTGAGACTTAAAGTGTTTGACTGAAAGTTTGAAATAAAATAATTATTTAAGTTCACTCGTAAACTGAGAGCTACAAAGTATTTAAATTTCTGTATAAAATCATTACAGCTTGCAACGTATTTGTCGTATGTGAATTAAATAACTATATTATCCTATCTTATCAATTCCTCCATACTAATCAAATACCAAATGTTCCGACATTATTTACAAATGCTTTTCCATGTATCCAAAAAACCTGCAAAATGGACTAATCCGGGTGTTTTAGTATGACTATACATTATCTCACGTTCACCGTCCCAATAGGGAAAGTATTACCTCAAATCTAATTTAATAAGTAATCATAAATCATCCTCCATCCCTCCCATTAGTAGTACATCTAATTATCTTAATGATTGCTGTACAGCGTAGGCTGTGGATATGAAAATACCTTAGAGAAATTGATAGTGGTCAAACTAATTCATGTACCGCTTTATTCATATTCTAATCAGTTCAACTACTTCACTGCGCTTAATTATACATTATTACCAGATATAAACTTTTGATATATTAGAACCAATGGTATACCAGTCCTAACAGACATATATCCAGACGCGTGTATATGTATACAGGGTGTCTCGGCGAGAGCGTTCATTAGAAGTTTATGGGGTTCTGGCCAAAACATAAATTTGAAAATTGAGAATTATATGTAATAAATTATGTTTAATTAAAATATTTTTAGATTTCTAACGCTTCCCATTGTACCTCAAATCGGCATCAACTTTGTTATTTTAAATCGCACATCCTGTATATTTTTACATATTTGGACTTACCTATTGTTAAGCTTCACGAATACCTCACGTTTTGCAATTTGATTTGGGCGTTTTGTAGTTATTCAATTTTTTTCAAAAAAAAAACTGCTATAGTAAATCTGTATTCCAAAAATCAGAGAACACTCGATCTTTTAAATATCAATTTAGGATTCATAATATGTTTAAACTACATGTTGGAGTAGGTTTTGACGACTAGAACGACCGTCTACATTGTGTGGTTACGTTACTATGGCACGCTAACTTTTCGAAATTTTGAAGAACCATAACTGAATGACCCCCCGTATTTTATTACTTAGTAGTCTGCGGCATCCACTTTTACATTTTTACGCCCCATATAAATTAATAGTTTGGGAGATTTTTTTTAAAAGGCACGCAAGTCACCGATCGTTATCTAGTGTACCATGAAAAACAAGCGATCTCAACACTTCCCTCGTTTGAAGCTTGTGAGTTAATAATCATTCGGTAAGTGCTTTTTCATTATTGCTATAGAGTTAAAATGGATGACAATAATGAAAACAATGTTTACACAAATCAAAACATTTTTAATTTATTTTTTATTCACGGAACATGCGACAAAATTCTTGGTAGAACTAGCAGAATATTTAATGAAAACTATCTGCATTTACCTGCGATGACAAAAGGTAAATTTAGAATAAATAAGTGATTAAACAAGAATGGATGTAAAAACCTGGAAAATTATAATAATTGTTCGAAATGGTCGCCGTTCGCTTTCAAACGCAGTGTTAGGCGTGAAGAAATGCCCTTAGATGTTGCTCCTCGTACGTTTTGAGGAGAGAGTCTGTCGAATGCTGTTGCACCGTACTTCTAATTCTTCCCTCGTGTTCACCGATGTCCGGTAGTCCAGATCATTGATACATCCTCAAAGAAAGGAGTCCACTATCCATCACTAGCACCATCATCCACTAGCATCAAACGAGAACGCCTGTTTTGCATTGCACACTAAACAAGTATAGGTGAGTTAGGTGTGCATTTCAAAAAGCTTAATTATCTCCTAAACTATCAACTTCAGGTGTAGGATATGTGAGGTGTAAAAGTGGACTAATTAAGTTATGGTTCTTATAAATTTCGAAAAGTTGGCGTGTAAAGTAGCCGCAAAATGTATACAGCCGTTCTCGTCGTTAAAACCTACTCCAACATTTTAAGCGTATTATGAATCCGAAATTGATATTCGAAAAATCGAGTCTAAATGTCTGCCATATTTTTTTTTAGAAAGAATTGAATAACTACAAAACGCCCAAATAAAATTGCAAAAAGTATAAGTATTCATGAAGCTTTGCAATAGGTAAATCTAAACATGTAAAAATATACAGGGTGTTAAATTTAAAATAACAAATTTCCGATTTCCGGTATAGCTGGAAGCACTAGAAATCTAAAAATATTTTGTGTGAAGAGAACACACCAACCCCCATAATCTTGTAGTGAACAGTCTCGCTGAGACACCCTGTATAGTTTAGTATGCGCGTATGTAAATATTCCTACATACATAGGAGCATACCAAATCCTGTGTTCTGTAATATTAATAAATAGTAAGCAAGACGTAGGTAACTGAAATAATCGTATGATATGGTACTTAAAGGTGTGGGATGCAGCTAACGTTTGCATTAATACTAGACACGACCAAGCTATTTTTCACTTGTAATCCGTTCTATTGTGGTTTTAAAAGATAAATAATGCGCTGAGCCGCGACTTCTGTTATTTATTCCTGTATGTCAAGTACATATGGGATGAAACGCAATTGTAAACTGCTTTCCATACTTTGCAGATCAACCTTCTTAATTCGATACATTACGTGCACTGATATATTATTACTATGTAGTGGTAGAAGTTCATTACGGTATTGTACGACATCTGTACCATTTTATATTTATAAATTGCCTTATAAAGGGCAGTTGAAGATTAATCTGTAGCATATACATATGTACATATGTACGTATATGTATCTTAATAAATAAATTTATATATTGGGAACTTTTAGTTGGAGCCGTATTATCCCAACTATTAAACTAATTTTCTCTAATTTTCTACATTTTATTCTACGAAAATCAGGAACGGCTATTGACTTTACAAATAAAGCTAATCTTTACACGTCTAATTACGAAATCCACTATAAATAATTTAAAGTTATTCAAATAGCTGATGATTGAAGTGAATTAATTGACATACTAACATGTTTAGTCTACTTGAGGATTATGAGCACGTCTAAGAACGATAACGTAAAATATATTCAAGAATACTCTTTATGTGTATTGTGTCAAGAAGATATTACTTCCTACCACTACCTTCACAAAGTTTGGAAGTAGAAATAAATTCTTTCGTGAAATAAATAAAAGTAAAAATGTGGTAAAACCACATTTGAATGGTATTCGAAATTATTGATATTTATACACATAACATGCCGATATTCAAAATATTATGAATGATACTTTCGTTTCAAAAGTTTAGTTTTCTGATTAATGCCCGGGGGTCTATTATACCAACTAGTATGGGCAAAACATTTAAATTGCTTAGTATTATTCAATTCAACAGGTACGCTAACTTTTAAGACGTCCATCACACTTTGGCAAGGAACAAAGAAAGAGGACACTTTATTGATCAATAGCATAGTGGACGACCACACGCTACAACTGCTGCTCAAGACAGATTCAAAATTACACCAGGATAATGAAGCCGACGTATTTCTACACCAGATACATATCACTCGGCGGCGCAGAACCGGAATAGCTGTTACTACTGTCAAAAACCAATTATTGAGCAGACGTTTCAGTGGGCATGTTGCTGTGAAAAAACTAAAACTAGAAATAAATTACTAGTAAACCGTGTTATGGACGGACGAATCCAAATTTAAAATCTTCAGATTTTTAACGTAAAATGTTCGTTCGTCGACGGCCTGGAAAACATCTTACTGAAACGTGGTTAGTACGATCCGTAAAGCATGGTTGGGGAACTATGATAGTTTGGGGGTATTTTGCTGGTATACTTAAGGGCGGATAATTTGTTAAAAAGAGGAACGTAAAAATGCGAAAGGAAGAGTATTTGCCGCATTGTCATCAATATCAGTGTCAATCATTTACATTCCAATAAGATAACGCTTCTAAGAGCACAGCTATAGTATGTGGAGGTTGTTTGAAAAAGAAAAGAGCAGCTGGAGAAGTGTCGCGAATGAGCTAGCCTTCTTAAAGTTTGACTTATAATCTATTGAGCTGTATGGAATGAGCAGAACAAAAACGACAGAATGGTCCACAGAATTATTTCGAGACGTATTGTTTGTATATGCTATTTCAACATAAGTTTGTTAATAAAGTTTGTTAATAAAATTTTAATAAAACTGCTATATATTGTTGTGTGTGTCACTAATGACACGAAATAAAAAATATATAAACAATTTAAAAAGAACCAGATTATAATGTGATAATAAAAATTTTTACAATGGTTATATAACTAAACCACCCTCAACCCTTACCTGTAATTTCCCAATGTAATTAAATGTGTGTGTGTGTGTGTTTTCCTTATCCAATATCCTCCTATGTGCGTTACAAACTCCTCCCTTTTCGTTTTCAATCTCGTTTCTCTTCTCCCGGGTTTTCTTCACGTTCACTAGTTTAATTTTGATCTTGAAGGTCTAATGGGCGATTATAAAACTTTCACTTGCTTTTAAATTGTTGTATTTCTTGTTAAAATCTCTTTTTGTGACTTGTGACTTGTTTTGTCTGTCAGTCGTCAAAAAACTTCGTCAACAACTCCCCTCCCCATTGTTTTTCTGTTTTTTCCCAGGCCTACCACACAGAACTTCCAACTTGCTATTTTATAAAATTGATTTTCGTAATTTCAGCTTGACTTTCATGTTTGTTGTGCCGAAATGAGTGTAATTATGTGTTATATGTGTTGGTGATGTGTTTTTACAATAAATTTTGAGGAATAATTTTTTTTACATTATAATCTGGATTTTTTACCCCGTGCACGCCGTTGGCTGGAGTCTTTTTTTTTTTTTTTTTTTTAACTAATTAATTAGTAATTAATTAATATAAAAGTTAATTTAATTTAATTTAATTTTTTTTTTAATTATTATTTTAATTTTACACTGCTGACATGAATAAGGAGATAAGTATGAACAATATCAATAATAACATAACAATTACCCCCTCCAAAATATGAGCGCGTTGTAACTTAGCGACAGAGTACAAAGCAGCTCATATTTTCATTAGTATACTTAAAGAATGTTTAAAACAAAAGTAAATTACTTAAGTAATTGTCACTTAAGATATGTCATATTTTGACTGAATTCATTATTCCACATTAAATTTAAACAGTAAATCGGTCGAGAAAATACCTCTAGATATATTAGAGTGGGGATAAATTAATTCATAAGTTTTATTGCCAATTATTCGTTTGATGACAAATGGACCTTCGAATACAGGTAGAAATTTCTTTTCAATGTTAGTTTTAAAATTGCTTATCCTATTGTTTTTTATTATGACTAATTCGGCTTCTTTAAAGTTAGTGATTTTCCTGTTTTTACGTTTTAACGATTCAACTGCTCTACGATGTAAATTATCAAGTTTCTGTTTAGTTTTAGCGATTAAGATGTACCTATCTGGTTTACTTGAAACATCAACCCCTAATTCACCCCAAGGTCGTGGAATATCAGCTGTATCGTTCAAATGCAAGGTCAGCGGAATAATTTGAGTCGTCGAACAGGGACAGGAATTTATAATTTCTTCGACAATAGATACATATTTAGGCCATTGAAGATGTTGGTCGTTACAAATAATTCGTAAGTATTGTACTAATTCTCTAATACTCCTCTCGGAGGGATTGCTTTTAGGATTTCTGATAGCTATGAACATAGGCCGAACATTATTCCTAGATAAAAATGTAAGTAATTTAGAATTTTGAAAACATTTACCATTATCAAAAATAATACTTTTAGGTAAACCGATAGTATTGAAGTATTCTTGCAAACATTTTATAACGGTGGGACCGTTACAAGAATAAGTTGGATAAAAACGTACTAATTTAGAAAAACAATCTAAAACAACCAGTATATTTCTAAAACCATTCGAAGGCAACAAATGTTCTAAGAAATCTACAGCGATTACATCTCGAGGATGCCTTGAAATGATAGGTTTACCGGGATGAAAATTAGTATAGTTTTTAGTTTTATACAATTGACATGTATAACAGGTATTTATAATGTTTTTAGAAAGTTTCCAGTCCGATTTTGCTATGAAACGTTCTCGAAATATCAAGTGTAAACGTTTTAAACCTAAATGACAGTAGAAATTGTGTAATTCATATAAAATTTCTTTTGCTTTGAATTTCGGTAACACGATTAGATAAAGATCATCAATCCTTTTTACCAAAATATTGTCTCGTATCGTAAAACCCTTAAAATTCTCATTTATTTTTAATTCGTGAAATATCCTCTGCAATTCGCTACATTGTTGGCTCTTAATAATGTTTTCAGTGGTAAATGTTTCTTGTATATAATTTTGCTCATTATTATTAATACTGAAAAATTTTTTATACTTGTTCTCTGAATGTAGACGGGAAAATACATCCGCTACCAAGTTTTGTTTCCCGCTAATATGCTGAATTTCAAAATCGTAATTTTGTATTAATAAATAATATCGGTAAATTCTATTGTTTAAAATTCGAGTATTTAAAATAGAAGATAAAGCTTTGTTGTCACTTTGTATATAAAATTTTCTGCCTAAAATATAAAATTTGAATTTTGTAATAGCAAAAACGATTGCAAGCATTTCAATCTCTCCTACTGTGTAATTTTGTTCAGTTTTTGTTAATTTTCTAGACACGAAAAATATGGGACACTCCAAATCTTCTTCATCGTATTGAAACAGAACCCCTGCGATTGCAACATCACTTCCATCTGTTCGTATGTAAAAATCACGTTCAAAATTTGGATGTACAAGAAGTAAATTGTTATAAAACTGACTACGAATTTTGGTGAATGCTTCGTCATGTGAATTTGACCATTTAAATCTGGTGTTTTTCTTCAATAAATCAAACAAAGGTATGCAAATTTCTGATATATTAGGGATAAAACGTTTATAGTAGTTTAACAAACCTAAGAAACTTTGTAGTTTTTTAACGTTACCAGGTTTTGGAAAGTTTTTGATTTCATCTAATCGTTCTTTTTCTAGTGTAATACCAAATTGATTAACAACATAACCTAAATATGACACAGAATTTTGAAAAAATTCACACTTATCTAAACTTAATTTCATGCCATTTTTGCTTAATACGTGTATAATTTGTTCTAGATGGATACAATGCTCTTCGTAGGATTTAGAAAAAATTAAGATATCGTCTACGTAATAGACACAGAATTTGGAGTACCGATTTAACATTCTTTCGAGTGCATATGTTAAGCACTTGTCGCTGTAGATATCCCAAATGGAACAACTCTAAATTGGTACGTAGTGCCAGCTATTGTGAACCCTGTGTATTTTCGACTGTCCTCATGGAGTTTTATAAGCCAAAAGCTGTGTTTTAAATCTAATTTGGAAAACACTGTGCAACGATAACAGCTACTTAGAATGGCATCAATACGACCAGGTAATTCATATTGTTTTTCTAACCTAGTGTTAAGTAACCTAGCATCTAAACATAACCGTATATCCCCTGATTTCTTTTTTACCACGACAATGGGGTTAATAAAAGATGTCACCGTTCTTTCGATAACTTTATTGTCCAGCATTTTCTGAATTTCACGACTCACCTGTGCTCTAAATGCTTCTGGTATAGGGTAGATTTTTGGATTAAAAGGCAGTGATTCATTTACGACTAATTTATGTTGAAATATATCCGGAGCTATACATACAGTTTCATCTACTAATCTTTTATTGTTTTTCAATAGACTGTATACAAATTCTTTATATTCTTTTTTACATTTATAATTCAATTCCCAACCATCATTCGCTTCTTCCTTATTTCCCATACCATCCTTTTCATACTCAACCACATTCATAACATTTTTCCCCACACTAATATTCTCTTCACAATCACCATTCTCATTAAACTCATCCCCAACATCAAATATTTCTTTATCACATATACTATCATTCATTCCTTTATATAAACCATTAATTATTAATTCTTGCCAACCTTCATTTTCCATTCTTCTCTTAATCACATTCTCAAACTTTACACAATTCTTATCCAACCTAATCTCCCTGCCATCATAATCTATTACCACTCCATGTTTATTTAAAAAATCTGCCCCTAGTATAATATCATATTTCAATCCCTTTAATATTAAAAATTTACATGAATATGAATTCTCGTTTAAAATTAAAAAATCGCACACACATTTGTCAATCTTAGACAATAACCTACCAGTAGATGCCCTTATTTCGATATTATTCATTCTGAATACCCTTCTATTAAAATATTGGATATTATCCAAAAATACCTTGCTTGACAATAAAGTTACTTCAGAACCCGTGTCCACTAATGCATCAAGCACCAGACTGTCCACCTTAACCTTAACTAAAGGTAATGTTAAATCATCATTTACTATTTTGTTTTCTGTTTGAAATAAATGTTTAGGATGTTCATAATTGTTGTCCGAAATTACAGTATACTTAGAATTTTGTGGATTACTTATAAAAAATGTTCGGGTTCTTCTTGACCCCTGTGTACATCGGCTACAACATTAATCGCATTTAAATCACGTGAATTGTCATGTGCATTCCGTTGTTGAGAATTTCTGTCATTACCTTCTTTAAAATTCCTTTGAGGATTAAAGTTTTGATTTGATGATTGAAAATGTCTATTTTTATAGTGATTTTGATTGGAATTTTGTTGAGGATATCGATTAAAATTTTGAGGTGAATATGAATTTTGTTGATAATTTCTGTTATATGTATTTGAATTATTACAAGAATTTTGTTGATAGTTGAGGTTATGATTTGTCTGATTACTAGAATTTTGTTGATAATTGTTAGTACGATTGGAATTGTGATGTGTGTTAAAATTATGGGGATACGATGAATTTTTAGAGTTTGAAACTGCATAACTCGGTCCAAAATTACGCAGATAATACGGTGTATAGTTGTCACGTTGATGTTCCACAGGTGTTGTGTTTTTATGTTTATATAAATCGTCGTACTGTCTCAGAATCTCGCAAAAATCTTTAAATGTGGTAATGTTCTGAACTATGACTGTTTTATGAATTTCAAAGTCGTAATGTCGGGCAAAATGTTTTATAATTTCTTTCTCGGTTAATTTAGGTGTTAAATGTCGAACTGTAGCATAACGGTTGATAAAATATTGCTCTCGCGAATTTCCCTTTTGCGCATTGAACTTTCCCATGTACAAATTGCTTCTAATTTTGTCTTGTTCCGTTTCAGACCAAAATTTACTAAGAAACAATACCTCAAATTCCTCGAAGGACGCAAAAGTATTCTCCACAACGGAAAACCATGTAGCTGCATCATTCACCAGTGACGATCTAAGAATATTATAAAGTTGGATAGATGCTGTATCTGCCGTTATTACACGTTTGATCGAAATCAAGAAGACCACGGGACAACCATGTCTGCCGTCAAATTTTGGAATCAAATCTTTTATTTTGAGGTTATGGGAAAATGACATTGGTGTGTCAACCTGTCTAGCGTCAGCTGCCACATTACTTGGAACGACGTTTGTCATCGTGGGAACAACAGGAGAAACATTTGAAACATGATCAGCTTGCCCAGATGGTGATCCAATTTTGTTAACTCTTTCTTCCAGCTGAGACAACCTATATTCGAAGGTCCCTTGGCACAATAACACCTGATCTAACTTATGCATTACCGTTTCCAACATATTTTTGATACTATCCCCACTATCTCCTTCAACACTTCGTGCTTTAGGCATTATGAATCAGTTATACTATTTCAATGACTATAAAACTTATAAATTTGATTAATTGATTAAATATAAAGATTATTTTGTATTGAAGGCCTAATTAATAGTCTAGAAAAAGGGTGTAAATTTAGAATTTTGATAAGTTTAAAGATTTAAATGAATATAAATGTTTAAATTTTAGAAAAATGATTGACTTCTGCCAATGTCCTGTCACGGTCGCCAAAATTGTTGTGTGTGTCACTAATGACACGAAATAAAAAATATATAAACAATTTAAAAAGAACCAGATTATAATTTGATAATAAAAATTTTGGCTAAATTGCAGAATAGCAACCTAACTCCGATTTTCGTAATTTTTGGTATAACGTATTCTTGGGTCCTAAAACTAGAGAAAATGGTAAAATTTTAGTGCGGACGCACCTATTTGCGCCAGGAAAAAATTATAAAAGTATCGTTATTTTGACGTTCAATCGGACATTTTATGTAAAGTGTTGCCCTCTGCAGGACATTATTCCACATTCACCACTGGTATTGCGCATGCGCAACTTATTCATCTTTATCGATTTTTGTTAATTTGACGCTATTAGACGCCATCAGACGCCATTCCATTAATCCATTTTTGAAGCCTTGATTTTTTGTTCCTGGGTTTTATACTATGGCTGCCGCACCAACCACTTCAACCGCTGCTCCAACCACTCCGGTAAGTTTAATATGATATATAATTGCATACCATATTTGACTTTTCATGTTTTTAGATCATGAGCTTCATGGACCTCATCCGGATTACGGATAAGATCGATGAATTGCCACAACAGTTACAACGTTGGGGCTTGATCCCCACTGAAGGGGATTACAAGTGCCCAACGTGTGGCAATTCATTGAAATTGGAGAGGTTCCAAGATAGGTAAGCCGTCAGATAGATATTTTAGACCTACATACTTATTTTCATTGTTTTAAATTTTAGTATCGATGGTTCGGTGTGGAAGTGTTACCAGAAAATCTCCTTCCGGAAGCAAGCTCGACGTGTATGTGGGACGCGAGTTGCATTAAGAACGGGGACATTTTTTGCGCGATCTAAACTATCCCTACAGCAGATTTTAGGCTTCATTAATTTGTGGGTTCGATGTCTTAGCCAAACATTCATTTGCGTGGAACTGAAGCTCAGTCAAAGAACTGCTGTTGATTGGGCTTCATTTTGTCGGGAGGTTTGTTTGGAGTATTTCATGTACAGACCCACAAAATTAGGTGGCCCAGGAATCGTTGTCGAGATAGACGAGTCCAAATTTGGACGTAGAAAATACCATAAGGGGCATCGTATTGAAGGCCAGTGGGTTTTTGGCGGCTTCGAGCGAGGCACCGGAGGGGTTTTTATGGTACCAGTGGAGCAGCGAGGCACAAACACCCTCCTCCCCATCATCAAGCAGTGGATCAAACCTGGGACAACCATCATATCCGACTGTTGGAAGGCATATGATGTGTTGCACCAAGAGGGGTATGAGCACTTGAAGGTAAGCAAATATTTAATAAAATGCTAATGTGATAATATTACATAGATGGTCAGGTCTGGCATGGATTTGCCAGGTGTGGCCCGGTTTGGCTTGGTGGGGCCCGATGGGACTCGGTTTGGGTTGGTGTGACCCGGTTGGGGTCGGTGTAGCCCGGTTTGGGATGGTGTGGCCTGACTGGGGTCGGTGTAGCCCGGTTTGGGATGGTGTGGCCTGGCTGGGGTTCGTGTGGCCTGGTTTGGAGTAGTGTCACCCGGTTGGGGTCGGTGTGGTCCGGTTTGGGATGGTGTGGCCTGGCTGGGGTTCGTGTGGCCCGGTTTGGAGTGGTGTCACCCGGTTGGGGTCGGTGTGGCCCGGTTTGGGATGGTGTGGCCTGGCTGGGGTTCGTGTGGCCCGGTTTGGAGTGGTGTCATCCGGTTGGGGTCGGTGTGGCCCGGTTTGGAGTGGTGTCATCCGATTGGGGTCGGTGTGGCCCGGTTTGGGATGGTGTGGCCTGGCTGGGGTCGGTGTAGCCCGGTTTGGGATGGTGTGGCCTGGCTGGGGGGTGGTGTGGCTCAGCTGGGGTTGCTGTGGTCTGGCTGGGGTTGTTGTGGCCTAGCTGGGGTTGGTACGGTCCGATGTGGCGAGTTTGGTTACTTTTGGCAAAGTCTAATATTCTTAACCTCAATAAGCTAATTTGATCTGTTGATATACTAATTACTTTTAATTATGTACAGGTTAACCACTCCATAACTTTCAAGGATCCGGAGACGGGTGCTCATACTAACTCCATCGAATCTTCCTGGCGAGCTGCTAAGTCATCGATGACGACCTCAGGTCGCATCAAGGCACATGTACCTGGCAATTTGGCCAGGTACATGTTTCTTAAAAGATGTCGGATTTTACAACTTGACCCTACACTTGAATTTTTTCGATTGGCGGGCGAGTTGTATAATCCTGTGGCTCCTCGGGAAGATTTTGATGAAGAGTGGTCCGATGTTGGGGAGGACGAGGATTTTATAGAATAGTTGTTTTTTTTTATTACTATTTAGTTTTGTTTAATTTTGTTATATTTATT
>SMLS01062271.1:0-12170 GCA_004785975.1 Popillia japonica | reverse complement strand
TTCATCATCAGATTTTGAAAGCAACCCAGTTAAGCAGACACTTTAGGAGGCTAGAAAAAAACTTAGCTAGTTTAAATTGAACTTAACTGTTTTAGAAAGTATCTTAGCTAGTTTAGAGGACAACTAAGCTGAATTAATTAGTAGATTCTCTAATTCTTCCTCTGGTTTTCTCCGAAACTTAGTTACTTTAGAAGGCTGCTTATATTTTTTAAACAAGAACTTAGTTTGTTTTGAAGATAGCTGAGCTAGTTTTAATTTTTGTTGCGCTTTAAGGAAATTTAATTACTTTAAAAGGCAAATTATCAGATTTAACAATGAACTTAGCTGGTTTTGAACACGACTCAGCTAGTTTAAGAGGTAACAGCAGCTTACCAAGTTTAGAAAAGAACTTTAGCTGAGTTAAAAAGTGACTGGTCTCATTTTTCATTTAATTTTGAAAGCAACCTAGTTAAGCAGACACTTTAAGGGGTTGGAAAGAAACTTACGGCGAAGGCCATTTTGAAAGTAACTTATTTAAGAAAACAGTTTAGCTGGTTTGGCGAAAACTTAGCTAGTTTAAATTGAACTTAACTTTTTTCAAAAAGTATTTTAGCTAGTTTAGAGGACAACTTAGCTGAATTAATAAGTAGCTTCTCTAATTCTTCCTCTGGTTTTCTCCGAAACTTAGTTACTTTAGAAGGCTGCTTATATTTTTTAAACAAGAACTTAGCTTGTTTTGAAGATAGCGGAGCTAGTTTTCACTTTTTGCTGCGCTTTAAGGAAATTTAACTACTTTAAAGGGCAAATTATCAGATTTAGCAATAAACTTAGTTGGTTTTGAACACGGCTCAGCTAGTTTAAGAGGTAACATAAGCTTACCAACGTTAGAAAAGAACTTTAGCTGAGTTAAAAAGTAACTGCTCCCATTTTTCATTAGATTTTGAAGGCAACCTAGTTAAGTAGACCCTTTAGGAGGCCGAAAAAACTTAGCCAGTTGTGGAATCAGTCTAGCTAGTTTAAAAAATATCTTAGTTAATTAATAAGGCAGTTTAGCTGGTCTAGATAGGAACGTATCTGGTTTAGAAAGTTGTTTAGCTGGTTTTGGACACAATTTTCTTAGTTTACAAGTAACTTAGCTGATCTAGAAAGTTTCTTATCTAGTTTAGAAAATAAATTAACTGGTTTAGAAAATAGATTCTCTCATTTCCATCTAACTTTGAAATCAACTTAGTTAAGAATACAGTTTAGATTGTTTGAACAGAAACTTAGTTAGTTTTGGAAACAATTTTGGTAGATTAAAAGTTAACTGAGCATATTTAGAAAACAGTTTAGTTAGCTTATAAAAGAAGTTAGATTAGAATCTGAATTACTTTAGAAGGCAACTTATCTGGTTTAGCAAAGAACTTAGCTGGTTTTGACGACGACTTAGCTAGTTGAATAGGTAACTTAGCTGATTTAGAATTTAGATTTTCAATTGATTTTGAAAGTAATTTAGTTAATTAAGCCGACAGTATAGTCGGTTCAGAAACAAAATTAGCTAGTTTTTGAAACATTTTAGTTAGTTTAAAAGGTATCTTTGCCTGGTTTAGAATGCAGCTTTTCTGATCTTCTTCTGGTTTTTGAAAAAAGCTTAGCTGATTATAAAAATAGTTTAAACTGTTTAGAAACTGACTTAACTAGTTAAGAAAATATTGGTATTCTGATATTATTGTATGGCTAGCAACTTCTGTGAGTTAAGGCTGATTTTTAGCCGCTTTTAAAACTAATTCACAAACCATAGAAGTTGCTTTCTAACCTATTGCTTTTTTTGAGGTTATAACAGTTAAAATGCTTTAGTGATTGTAATTATGTATCACAATTCTCCTCAAATTTGACAGTTGCAGTTGTCAAAATAAGGCGGAGAGATTTAAATCTCAGCAATTTTTGTACGTATTGGTGTGAAACTCGCTTCTATCATTTCTAAATTTGAGCACAGGCTTTCATGACTGTTGTTTACAGTGTAGAAGCCTGCAAGGATATTGTGGCTAATTACAGCATCAATAGCTGTCATTTTTGACAATTTTAGTTAAAATATTTTTGACAGCTGTCAAACATTGCTACATTACAATGTTGTTTGGTGGTATTTTAAAATCTTTTTTCGCTTCTTTTTTTAATTAATCTGTAGGTACATATTTTGTTGCATTATTAATGAAACGATACAATTAAGGATAGAAGAAGACGATCGTTACGACGCCTTCTCGTAACGATCTAATCTTACGTATCTATCTCGTGTAGCAGCCAATCCGTTAGAACGCGATTTCGGTTTGATTTTCCGAATTATCGCAAATAAACTATGACGCACAGTTTGGCCGACGGCGTGCCGTGTGAGCAAATCGCATTGCTAAACCGAACATCACACGCGGAAAAAACGGATTTTACACACCAAACACGGGGGGGCACACACCGAAGACGCGATACGCCAACTGAACGCACGCTTTGCACACGTTACCAAAAAGAATGTATTTCTGGGTTTTCGGCCGGCCTTATGTAAGTTGTTTTTAAAATTCGCTCCTATCGTATTAAAATTAAAAGGGAACCGAGTGTGTATTGTCGAAATAAGCATGTACGGGTACATACATACAACGTTGAGAGCGCGTTGCATAGATGTATACATTCTTTTTAGGTCGCTCTCCGTTCGGGAGTGTGTTGCTATTTCCGTCCGCGCCTAACGTCGCTATTGAAATCTATGTTTGCATGTTTGTATCCTGTTGTTAGGATTATTCGAAATTTAAAAGTTCTTCTATTTTGCACATATTTTTCCAATTTTTAGGTCAATTGAAAATCTTTGATTTCTTGGCTATATTTAAAGCGTCTACAAGTGTTAAGCGTAATAAAATGCATAGAGTTCGAAGACGTCCAAATTATCACCATGTTATACAGGCTGATTCATTTTTGATCCTCGCTATTGCGATCTCGCTTATTATTGAAGATAGACGGTAGGTTTAAATTTGGCAAAGTTGCTAATTTTTGTGGTTATTATGATCCCGAAAACAAAGTAGACTTAGAACGAATGACGTTCGAGATTTTTCAAATAAACTGAAAAATCTAATTCTTTTATTTTGCTTGTAGCACTTTTATTTGGTCTTGCAGAGAAAAACTAAAGACATACTCTCAAAGCCACTTTTGCTTCTCTATCTAATGGTGTACTTAAAATTTTTATACGACGTTTCGTTTTCTTTGGATCATCATCAACTTTGTTATTTCTTATGGGCGCCATATTGGATTTTGACACAGCTAGAAAGATTTTCTTTTTCTGATTTCAACCATGTGTCATATGTTGAAAACAAAATTTGATATTGTGTGTTAATTTACAAAGAAAGTAGTTTGGTATTAAATAGGGTAGGTAGCTATGAAATTTGGAACTGTCAATCGCTTAAAACTGAGTATCGCAAAAATGAAAATCGACGTTAAATAAGGGAGCCATGGAATTTTGAACTGAACTTGCATTAGTAACGGAAAAATGGCGCGAGAAGAGAGGCAACGAGAAACAAGATATGTTATGTATTTTTTAGTCATCGAACTAAAATACAACAGTAGCGAGTACAAATATTTGGAATTTTACCCTGATGTATTTCGATCAAACATTCTACCATAAAAATAATAATTCATGCCTTCACATTCCCAACAGTTTGTGCCAATTACAGGGGCTATCGGATAGCAATGAGTTATTATTATGCCTGCGGTTGTAGATCAACTTAAGATGTTGCCTTTCAGCATTTGCCATGGAATCTGGGAAACTACAGAAACCCAAATTCAGAAAGAGCATGCCGGAGTTCGAACCCAGTACTGGCGGACAGAAGCGAGCACACTAGGCACCGCGCTACTAGCCGGTCAGTTAGTACATTTCGATTCATCTGACCAGATGATTATATTCAGAAAATCATAGTTTTATAATTTTCCCGGTAACTAATTACAATATTCTATTTGTTTGAAGTTATCATCAGGTAGTATAAACTATGACTAACATTGACTGTTTCAGCTTATTTCGACGCAATTCTCCACGATCCATATTCGACTAAATTTCTGTTAAGATCTAGAAAAATGGTATGATAGGTTTGTAGTCGTTTAGGATACAATTGTAAAGATACATAATATTATCTCGTTTCTCTTCGTTGGTGAACGCCATTTTTGAGTTGCTAACGCAACGATAATTGACAGTTCGTAATTCCATGGCTATTTCATTTAACGTCGATTTTCATTTACGCGATACTCAATTGTAAGTGATTGACAGTCCGAAATTTCATAGCTCCTTACCTTATTTAATCTCAAATCAGATTCTTGGTCAATCAACACACTATATCAAATTTTGTTTTGGACATATGACACATGGTTGAAATCACAAAAAGAAAGTCTTTCTAACTGTGTCAAAATCCAATATGGCTCCCATAAGAAATAACAAAGTTGATGATGGTCCATAGAAAACGAAACGTCGTATAAAAATTTTAAATACACCATTAGATAGAGGAGCAAAAGTGGCCTTAGGAATGTGTCTTTAGTTTTCCTCTGCAAGACCTAATAAAAGCGCTACAAGCAAAATAAGAAAATGAGATTTTTCAGTTTTTTTCAAATAACTCGAACGTCATTTGTTCTAAGTCTACTTTCTTTTCGGGATCATAATAACCACAAAATTTAGCAACTTTGCCAAATTTAACCGTCTATCTTCAATAATCAGCGAGATCACAATGGTGAGGATCGAAAATGAATCAACCTGTATATACTGTTTTTTATTAAGGGGAGTAGATTGTAAAATCCGCTTCACATTAGGCAAATTAACCTGACAGCTAATTTGGTGGTAAATTTAAATGATGAATTACAATTACTTATTTACACCTCCATATTTTCCTTTATTTAAGTATACCAAATATTTATAAAAAAAAATAAGTGCACAATAATTTTACAGTAAAACCTGTGTTAACGGCCACCTGTATAAAACGGCCATTTGTGATAACGGCCAGATTTAACATTGCAAAAATCTACAATAGTATTTCCATATATACAAACCGTGCAGTAACGGCCGCCTTTACAAAGCGGCCACGGCCAGACAATCCCAATATGTTATGGAATAAAAGCAATAGAATTTACCTCCCAATAACGGTCGCCGTCCATATCGAAAATTTTAAAACTCGCGTATTTGTTGCTCAGTCTAAAGAAGGTGACAGAATTTACTTGTAAGGGTTTACTGTTAGTTATAATGAAACACGATAGAATTATTTTACAACAGCAGCTGGATTGTAGCAGTTTCCGAAAACGCCTGTTCATTCGATCAGTTTAATTTTATCGTTGTGTTCGTGAAGTGTTTGAATATCTCGCTAAAAAGAAAACGTTCGTCACTGAAAGACAAAATTGATATTATCGAGGAGAGTGACAAGTATAATTTAAGTTCGCCGACTCATGGGAGGTATATTTTGATCCTCCCTTATTCTCTTTAAGATGTTGTATAATGTAGGAAGTTCTCTATCGTAAAAAAGCCATGTATGATTCTTCTTATCATATATTTAATACTATCGTCAACTGTAGGTAACAGCGTCTTTCTTCCAACTCATTTTAATGGTGGCGAAATTAGTTCTTTAGATTTATATTCACCAATAATATGGTAAACACTTCTCCTCGAAACACCTATTATTATTGTTAAATATAAATATGCATATTTATGACTATTTATGTCACCTAAAATCTTTGAAATTTGCAGTGTTTTCTTTATTGTAGGATTACTATTTTCTTGTGTATGTTCAATATAACTTGCTTTTCCTGTACAAATGTCCACGCTCCAAAGTAGCACGATTTCTTTGAGGCGTTATTGATAGTCCACTTCTATTAGGGTGTGGATCCATTTTTACAAGCTAATAGTTTTAAAAAAACTGAGTTTCTTGTTTAAACGTAGTACAAACACAAAAAGATAATAGAAAAATATTTAACGAAATATGTATTTACTAGAGATATAGAGTAGGGAGAATGCTCGTATAACATGCGCGAATGTCTAATTTTGAAAGTCGCCATTTTTACCCTTCATACTACCAACTTACTTGGAATTCAATGTTGCAAACCCGTAGACTTAGCATTCCCTACAGAATAATGGTATGAATAGACCCATGGTTTTATTCAATTAAGTAATTTTCAATTGAACAAGCATAGCTATTGACTCAAATTATTAAAATAATACATACAATTCAAGTGTATTATATTTAATTTCCCTAAAAACTTTCAAAATATTTGATTTAGATTTAAAAATTATCAATTTGAGTATTATAAATATTAGGCATACGATATTCTACTACTTTTAAACCACTCTTGCAACAACCTTCCCGTAAGAAAACGTAAGCAAAATTAAGAAATCATGCATGTATAATAAAATCAAATGATGAAAATCCTCTCTAAAACGCTTGCGTTCTTACACGCTCTTACAGTAGACGGGATGTTAAACAAATTCAAATTAATAACTGAAAATGTAAATGTAACCTCAAAAATAATAAATTGTTTTTCGTAAATTCAAAAACAAGCCGAAAAAAGTTATATATGCGTAACCTAGGTAACACAAACTAAATCGAAATTTAGCTGCGCTGTGGTTTATGCGCATCCTTCCTACTCTTATCTCTCTGATTATTTTGTAGGGAATATTTCATCTATGGGTTTACAACCTTAAATTTTAAGTACGTTGGTAGTCTGAAGGTTAAAAATGGCGACTCCCAGTGTGTACATCAAAATTTGTATGCGCAGTGGTTTATGAGCGTTCTCTTTACTCTATATCTCTGGTATTTACTCAATCAGCTGTCTACAATATGGCGTCGTTAAAATAACAAATTAACGGGATATCATGGGGAGAAGACTGTCCACTTTGCACCATCCTCCACAAACATTGGCGCAGTTAATCAACGAAGTACAAGTTGATTGGAAGGAGGTGCCACAAGCAGATATCGATCATCTCATTTTGTCGATGCCTAGATGTGTATGGGAGTTGATTCTGGTAATTTTCTTTTTTTGGTGTTATATGTTAATAAAACTTATCGTCTCATTTCTGATATAAAGCTATTACATTGCCAAAAATTTTTGTACATACGTACTTTATTTTTTGTGTTCACTACTATGAGGGTGTATTTATGCAGTTGGTGTTGTGGCCATATATGCTGCTTCTTTTAGTTTCCTTTTTATGTAGTGTCAAACCAATTGACCAATTGATTCCGACTTCTATGACTCTGCTTGTTTCTCCGATGTATGTTCTTAGGTTAGGGTTGATCTGTTTGTGTTTATCGTTCATATTGCTGCTCTAACCTTGTATTTGTTGCCTATTCTTCTGGGGTTTTTGTGATAGGCCTTTTACGTAAGGGATTAACGTCGTGCAAAGCTTGTCTTGTTGTTTCTGGGTCTTGTCTTTGCTGTGCAACACGATTCTCTCTTGTTGCTGACAATGCTAACTATTCCGCTTTAAAATGTGGGTTATGTATGTTACAAAGAATACATTTTTTTAAAATTATTAATACCCAATTTAACTGTGTTATATTGATAAACAAATTAATTAAACAACTAAATTGATTTAGAGAAATTCTATTTAAAAATAGAAAAACATTCATAGATAAACGCTTTAAATGAAGTCGGATTAATGTGGAGGTAATCATAGAGTAGCCCACGTCAATCAAAGCGTTAAACCTAACCTTATATAGATGTAGAACGTTTTAAAAATGAACTTATATAATCGGTTTCATCTTATCGACTTCATTGACGAATAGATCTACGAAAATCAAGTTTAAATAATTTTCAAGAGTTATGTATACGCATTTAAAAATGACCTATAAAGCTGATTTCTCACGTAATATCCAGGAATTATATAAATTGTAAGCGCGCTTATCTATTTTAATGTTTTTTATGAATCATTAAAGAAATATGCATACTCTTATAGATAATCCCGAAATATTACTGATGTGTAGTTGTGTAATAAAGAAAATATATGTTTTGCCAAAATAATTCTTCTTGTGTACGAGGATCTTTCGATAACTACGCGGCCTAAAACATAGATGGCGCAAATTCGGTGGAATCTCGTTTACCATTTTGTAGCGCAATCTTTTAATAGGTTAAATATGACAGTACAGACCGATCTATTGATTACTCTCTGTTTAACAGTACATTAAAATAAACTTCTCGTATAATTGTGTAAAAAAAATATAAAAAAAAAGAGTTGAGAGCAGTTGATAAAGTACTTTTATTTAAAGCGTTTAAGACCAACCGACATTAAAGCAGAGCTAAATCCAACACTATTACAGTCCGCTCCTTCGTATTCAATAGTGAAAAAGTGAGTTGCCGAAATTGAACGTGATCGTACGAGCACAAATGATGAACTCCGTAGTAGACATTCAAATATGGATACTGCCTCCCTGATATGATTGAAAAATTCCGCCGTATTATGTTGGATGACTGTCGAGTAAAATTGCGCGGGATAACAGACATAGTGGGTATCTCAAATGACAGTGTGCACAGAATTTTGATTGAAGGAAATGAAGAGTTGGGTGCCGCGGTTATTCACACCACAGGAAAAAATTGAATCGTTTGAGTGTTTCTCGCCACATTTTGGCACGTTTTCGCCGTAATCGGAAGAACATTTTGCCACCGGCGATGAAACCTGATTCCAGCAATACACTCCCGAAATTAAAGAACAGTCCAAATAGTGGACACACAAAGGTTGTCCATCACTAAAGAAGACAAAAACGGTTTTGTTAGCAGGAAAGGTTATAGCAACTGTATTTTGGGATTCCCACAGAATTATCTCGATCGACTACATATTTAGAAAAGGAGAAAACAATAAATGGCGGGTCTTATGCCAATCTGCTGCAACAATTGGGTGACAAAATTAAACAGAAACGTCCTCATTTAGAAAGGAAGAAAGCGCTTTTCTATCACGATAACGCACCTACCCATAAATCTGTGATTGCACTATCTAAAATTCATGAATTCCGATTTGAATTAGTGCTTCATTCACTCTATTCCCCAGATATGGTTCTTAGCGATTATCATCTATTTTCAAACTTGAAAAAATGGTAAGAGGCGGTAAGAGATTTTCGTTCAATTCCGAGGTAATCGCTGCTGTAAATAGCTATTTCGACGACTCGGATTCGTTGACTTACAATTAAGGTATTGCTAGTTGGGAATATCGTTGAAATAACATATGGAACAATCTAGTTAGATCACTAGGTTAGAAAAGATACTCGTTTGTTAGTTACTATGGTGACATGTTAGATTTGTCAGAAATAGTTTTACAAAATGTCCTACAAGATTGAAATACGAAAGTCTATTTATATAATTTAGTTGGACTTGCAGTACTAAACGCGAGATTTTTAACATGTTTCGAGACCAAAATATTGGACTGTCAACGATTTACCGCACAATTAAGGAACGTGCATGCATTAATTTACCGAGAAGAGGATGACCTCTAGTTTTGACCCCACATAAAGTAAAGAGACTCATTCAATTTGCTTTAAGACAGAGTTGAGACGTCTACACGCACTTTAGGCAGTAGATTTAGAATGGGATATAGGACTGTTGGCAGAATTTTGACTAAAAATGAATTAGAATATCGAAAAAAGAGGGAGTGTTCCAAATATACCGAGAAAATCCCCAGATGCTGCCAATTTTACATTATCCAATTCGGAAATAGGGGGGGACGATGGATTTTACACATTCAATCATCCAAATTGTCCTAACTCATCTAGTCTTTCCTCTAAACAGCGACAAATTAGTGAGGATCTCCATCACCAAAGAAGACAAAAACGATTTTGTCAACAGGAAAGGTTGTGGCAAATGTATTTTGGGATTCTCGCAGACCAATCTTGATTGACTACTTAGAAAAGGGGAAAACAATGAATTATTGTTTGTTTTTATTATTATTATTATGCCAATTTGTTGCAACCATTGGGGGAAAAAATCAAGGAAAGACGTCCCCATTTAGAAATTTCGTAATTAGAGTTTGGTAAAATATTGCCTCAGGATTACAACATACACACTTGGCATTCTATGAGATTATTATGCATGAAATCGTTCTATTAATATATTACAAACACACTGAGCGGTGCTATTTTAATTTTAATCCCTCCCACGTCCCCCCAGCATGTGTAAACATCGATTCATCTAGTTTATTTTTCGTATCCGTTAATGAAAAAACCAATATTATTTAAAATTAATTAAAATTAAAAAGAAAACGTACCATTTTTCGCTTTAAATTCCCCCTTCTTTCTCCGATACAACCAAAACTAATATTCCTACACACCAAGCTCTACCTAGCACTACCTTAGCGGAAAAATCAAAAAAAAAATAGATCGAAAAAACAACTCGGCGCGATTTAAGACTTACTGGCGGGCCACTAAAATTCGAAGATCTATCTGTTCCTCATATGCCCCCTCTCTCGCCCATCTTTATTTCTAAACATTCGGATCCCACGCGATTTCCAGCTACCTACCTACTCTAGGATAACTGTCACTATTTCAGGAAATGACTAAGGAGAGCATCAGGCGCTTGTTACAGGCGACCAGCGAGAATTGCGCCGGCGATCTGACGGGTGATCCGGCGACGGCCCTGGACGTCCATCAGAGATGCAGTTTCGAATCTATCGCCAACGACGAGCAGCTCATAAATCAACTGGTGGAAATTATTAAGAATCGCGGTAAGGCTACGACGTGCCACAAATGCGACGCCAAGACGGCGTTGAATATCGAGGATGGGAGTAGGGGGAAGTCGGCTAAGGCGGGTAAAAAGGAACGGAAGTAAGTCGCATTATTATTATTTCTTAAGTACTTATGTAGGTGTTTTATTAGCTTCACACAAAAAGTAAATTCACAAAACTGATGCATTGATAGTGTGCTTCAATAATGGATCATTTTGTGGACCTGTATGACGAGGTTTGAGGTTAAGCCTAGGTCTTTCCGGTGGTATGAACTGGCTTCAACTGGTTCAACAGTTTTGGCGCAGGTGTATTGTCAATTTGTCTAAATACATATCCTGAAAATGCTGCTTTTCACTCTCTATACAGGGTGCTCGGATATTTCTCTTACAAAAAATAAAAATCGTCATCAACCGAGCTAAGAAAACGAATGATGGAAAAAAAAATTATAAAATTTTTTAGAAACACTACCCGAGAGTCTGATGTTTTGAGGACCGCTCGACTGCTAAAGTAAATGTTCGAAGTTGCTACCGCCGACACGTATGCATAAACGACCGCGCCGCAACCATGAATCACGCACTAGTGGTAACATGTCCTGTTCGCGAATTCGCGCAACAGATTCGTAAATATTATTTCTCAAGTCATCGATATTATTTACTTCTCTGTTGTAAACCAAGTCTTTCAAATGTCCCCAAAAAAAGAAATCTACTGGATTTATGTCCGGAGAACGAGGTGGCCAAGCTACCGGTCCTCCACGACCAATCCAAAAATCACCGAAAGTGTTACCTAGATAATGCCGTACATCTCGTCTAAAGTGCGGCGGAGCCCCATCGCGCATACATTACATTTGTTGGCGAATGTCTAATGGCACATCTTCTAGAAGTGGTTGCAGTTCATTTACCAAAAAGTTTAGATAAATTTCCCCGTTCAAACGAGCCGGTAATAAGAAAGGGCCAATGATAAAATTGTTTATTAGACCGCACCACAAATTTATGGAAAATCGTCGCTGATGGTCAGTACGATATATCGCATGAGGGTTTTCTATTGCCCACACATGTCTGTTGTGAATATTTAATATGCCTTGACGTGAAAAATTTGCTTCGTCCGTAAATAGAAATTTACCTAAAAAGTTGGGATTGTCCGCATTTTGGTCGACTAACCACTGACAAAAACGCACTCGATGAGGGTAGTCGTCTTCCGAAAGATTATGCACACGCTGAAGATGAAAGGGGTGAAGTTGATTTTCTCTTAAAGTTTGCCACACGGTAGACCGCGCTAAATTTACTGTGCGCGCAATTTGCCTAGTGCTCACAGATGGATCATCTTCTACCATATTCAAAATTTCCTCCTGCGTCTACATTCCTTTGATTACCACCGCCATGTCCTTGCTGAAGTTTGACGCTTCCGGTATCTCGCAATCGTTGCACTACGTTTGTGAAGGTGGTTGATGCTGGCAACTGACGATTAGGAAATAAATTGGCGTATCGTCGACGAGCAGCTCTTGCGTTTTGTC
>SMLS01062270.1:0-12188 GCA_004785975.1 Popillia japonica | reverse complement strand
TTAGTCCAAAAACGACTCTCATTTTTAGGGAGTTAGTGAAATGAAGAACGGCACTGCTAAGTGTTGATCTGATTATGCTTATTTTATTTGTGGTTGGTGGGCGTTACGATATTTCACATATTATGTTCGTTATGTAGAAAAAAACAAAATATTGGCTAAACGTACTGTAACTATTAAACATCACCAGGCCAATGGGCATTATCAGAGACCAAAAGGCCAGGTTGAGTCTTAGCAAGAGAAATAACGAATCAAAGGTCGTCAGGGCAAAATTTTTTGGCCAAAATAGTATAGTTTCAAGGTTATCCATGAGTAGGTACACTTTACTTGCTGTAAAAACTGTATAAAAGATTTTTTAGTTATATATCTAGTTATTTTGGATAGCGAACGCCTAAAGCAGCATATGGGGCTCCTAAATTTCATATTAATTTATCAAAACATACTTCCTCTTAGAGTGCATTATAAATAACCACCTCGTTGCCCGACATATGGAACTTTACCCGAATCACGAACTGCACCCTAATTCTTTTAGTATTTGTAGATTTGGCCGAACACAAACGGGGGATTCACGACCGGAATAAACATCTTCGATAAGGAAGAACAATCCAAACTGCAAGAGAGAGCGAAACGTTTTCATTTAAAACCAGACGAAATTAATAATTTCACCGACGAACAATTACAAGCCTTACACGACAGTTTGGGCATAAATATCGTCGACGAGAAAGATGTACGGTTCGAGGCGGTGCACGTCAGGGGAACGGACGATATGAGCACCGAAGATGTCCTGGAATATTTCGGTAAATACGGCCCAGCAGCTATTGAGTGGATCGACGATAGTAGTTGCAACGTCCTATGGAATGACCGAATATCAGCGGCGAGAGCCTTATATTTCTTATCCAAACCCATCAAAGGGATGCCCATCGAGGGTCCTTGCGATCCGTTTGCGAAAGAATTACTGACCGAACTCGTTGATGATAAGGAGAACGAAGGAGGGCGCAGTATTTTATTGAAAAATAAAGATCGTGTTGTGGAGTTACGCGACGATAACGATTCGCTAGATCAAGAAACTGTATCGATTAGCGACATCAAGATACCGATTCCGCCGGGATTTTGGCGGTTAGGCATCGAATGTGATAAATCAAAATCTATACTGTTACGTTTCGCTTTTAAATCGGATAAGAAACCTCATCGCGCCGAGAAATTTAGCGAATATTACAAGAAATACGGTAATCCGAATTACGGCGGATTAAAAGGGATAATAACGGAGACCCACAAGAAGAAGTTCAAGGGAATCTTCGATCGAAATAAGGATATCAGTAAAGAGATTGAAGCCGACGTGGACCCGAAGAATCCCTGGGGAGCGTTAGCGATGCATTGGAACGAGGATTTTAAATACTGCGAGAAAGTAATCGCAGATCCTCCCCCGATTGTAAATAAGAATAAATCTGATATTATGAGCCGGTTAGGTTTCAAACGTAGTTTAGAGAATCCAAGCGAGGAAACGGAAGTGGCGGAGAAGAAAACTAAAATGCCGCGAATGCGGATGTACGCCGACGAGGAAGAAGAGAAAATAAAACGAAAAAAGCAACTGCAGAAATTAAAGTTGACAGCCACTAATAAGGTGGCCGAAAATAACGTCGATGATTTGCGAAATATTCTACGTATCCAACCGCGCAAAACGCAGAAAATTGAAATTAAAGAGGACGATAACGTTTTAAACGTTGATTTAGCTTCGCGCTTAAAGAACAGGAATCGAACTGCGTCGAAACCGCCCAGAAATGACACTGCGGAGGAGGGACCGCCCGTAATAAAACATATTGAGCACAAATCTAGACTGGACCACCGAGAATATCCGAAAGACCGCAAGAGACGGTCTAGTTACGATAGATACGAGAAAAAGCTGTATTCGGATAAGTATAAAACTGCACCACGTCCGCGGAGACATCACAGACCTGAACGGCAGTCGCCTGAAGAAAGTTTCGATCAGCACAAACCGAGGAGTAAAATCGCCGTAGTTATAAAAACGCAAAAGACACCAACGGTAGCTTCGGCGGTATGGTCGAGGGCGAATTCGGAACGGCAGAGATTGAAAACGGTCTCCGAAAGCAAGTTACGTCATCGCAGGTCGTCGAGTAGCGAAAGCAGCGAGTCTTCGAGCAGTTCGAGTAGTAGTAGCGAGTCCGATAGTTCCGAAGAGAGTATGGATTCGATCGACGAAGCGAGGGTGGCGTACAAGAAGAAGCAGGTTAAAGCCGAGAAGATGGATGACGAGAATGTGTTGGATAAATTGAAAAATGTCAGGCACTCTATGTATAATAAGAATTCGTTGAGGCTCGAAATCAATAATGACTATTTTATAAAGAAATGATTTATATTAACTTATGTAATATGTGTTTTTACCCGAATGATACGGAAGTGAGGAAATTTGCTATATATAATAATGTACAAAAATCGGACAATTGTCTTTTAAAATCAATATATTCGTATATTTTTAAACACATTCTTTGTTTACCAACCTTGTTATCCAGAAAAGTTAGATTCAGCTGAATTTTGTGCGATTAACCACATATATCGGAAGGTTAATCGCAGTATTCGATAATTAGAATCATATATGCACTTATGGATGCATGTAATTCGCCCAAAAAACTATTCTGTACGATTAATCACGAATCTTGCACGATTAACTATACAAACCTCTCGGTTAACTGCGAAAATCTAGTGATTGATTATAAAAATAATTAATGTAAAATTTATCTGGAAGAAATGCTACTGGAAGTCTTGAGTCGTAGGAAACAGTCAGATAATCAATATAGTTTAGGAAGTGTCCTACAAGCTCAGTTAATCGAACCAGGCACGACATCGCGTTTCGGATAAAATTTTGTCTAGTAAGTCACGATCTATTATCACCTAATCACAACGATTTTGTTTTGGGAATCAAAAGAATTCTTCAATTCTGGGTACAAATTTAAATCTCTGTAGAGGATTTTTAAACTTTGTCACTTAATAAGATCGTTTATTAGACATACTGGTTCTATTTTTGAGCTTTGGAATCTTCCATATAAACGTATCACTAACGCATTTGAGGATTAACCATTCGAATCACATTATTAAAACGTTACCTGTATCAACAGACTTATTTGGAAATAGCGTCAGTTGATAGGTGAAACAGTATTGTAAGCTTGTAGTAAAGTAGTATCTCAGTATGTTAACCGAACTAGAGGGAGTTAATAAGGTTGCTGTATTCATTTAAAAGTTTTTTAAGTTCGACTATGAAAATCGTGATTAACCACGCAAATTCTGCAAGTAAGTGAGTAACTGAGGGAATTATCCATGTAAATTAAGAGCTTAACTCTTTTATTCTCGTGATTAACCCTGTTACTAACCTTAACTACCATAAAACTAGTTCGAAAGTTTGATTTAAACAATGGAGAATGAATTACATCAATAGACATTTAAAATAAAAGAAACCACAAACACTTTAATGTATTTTATTATACACTTATAAGAGTTTACAATAATTATAATTAGGTGACCATGAATATAGTAATATAATAACAACATTTAAGTAACAAGCAAAATATGTTCTTTTTTTGTCGTTTAGGCCATATTCCTTTCATGCGAAATGATCCTGTTCATCTCTTTTAACACGTTCTACAGTTTCCTAACTTCATCATCATCAGCAATCGATAGTAATAATTTTTAATTAAACGATAGGGAATCTATGCTGCGATGAACAGATTATGAAAGAGGAGATCGCGAATAACTATATATTTTTTAAAAATGATCACACGTAAAAAAAGAAAAATTTATATAAAATTATATGCTAAGTTTTGGCAAAGTATTCTCAAAATATCGTCAAATTTTCGCGAGGATCTGTTCGATTTTTCTTTTGCACAAATAGGTTAGGTAGTTTTTTTATTTTTTCACTACGACTGTCATTGATTCGAAATGGATTTGATTATTGTTGTATAGGCTCGAACAAATCCGGTAGAAAAAAAACCTACCCGTGTGTAATATTTTGTATTTGTTTCTTGTATAATAGAACTATCACAATTATATAATTATAATACATAATTTATGTTTTATGTACACAAATGACGCTTCGTCATGCAATATTTTTTGTTGTTTTTGTTTTGGATTTTTAACCAATCGAAAATTAATAGACTACGCTTTCTTATTGATCTTCGTTCAGTTATCCCATCGAGCAAAATTTATTTTGTTTTAACAAAGAATTTTAGACACTACATTTAGAATCGGATAACAGTACTGTTTTTTTTTCTTAATTTTCTTTCGAAAAAGATTCATATACAGATATATTTATTTTATAATACACACTACATATATAAAAATGAATCTAAAATCTACATATTACATAAATATATAATATTGTAGGTACACAATAATAAACAAATATAATAGTGAATAATCACAGATAAAATATTATGTACTTTTCTCCATACTCTTTGCTGTTATCGCTTATTATTTCAATATAATATAGTAGTTATTATTCTTATAACATTTAAGTTGATAAAGAAGAACACCAATATTGATTATATTAGAAAGATGTTTATTCCTTTTGATATCGTACAATTTTATAGGTATAAATATAAAATCACTATAAAGAAATTAATGCAAGATATTCGATAGGAAATCTTAAGTTGGTAACAGTGCTCAAATTCACCGTCCTGCAATTTTGACATGAATGTCATTACAAATGTGTCAAAATATTGGCTTGAATTTCAGACAAATTAGGAATGATTTTAAAAGGATATAGACGCCCTCAGCTAAATTTGGAAATGGTTGTGGATTCGAAAGATGGGGATTGTTTGTGGATACTGATAAGAAATCTTAAATTCTCTAAATCTATCTCACGAACACGTTCAAGCTTGTTCAAACCGATGTTGCCATTTATCATCTGTCAGTGGTGTGTTATCAGAGGTTGATGATTTTATTTTCATTTTCACACTAAATTCTGGTTCATTATATCTGGGATATACGGATTCACTTCTAGAGATTGCCAAGATTTGTAAATTATCATGGAAGGATTTGCGTCACAAACATGGTATCGAGTTGGAAACGTTAGACCCATCTCTTAAATACTATAATTAAATAATAGTAATCAACTGAAAACATCGTCAATTTGTTCTAATTCTGATCTTCCATATTAAAAGAACATTAAACGTCAAAGAATATTTTTTTTCGGACGTGGACGTCACAAGCCATAAAGCAGGTTTTGCTCAAAAGAACAGACATTGCGAAGTTGAACACACTGTTATGAGTGCTGCCATCTAGCGGGAAAGAATTGTATCAGATGAATTTACAGAAAGTTGTAATAGGTATCGCATTTAGATACCTAGAGGGCAGTTAAATCAATAGTTTAGATTCCCAGTCGAAATTACAACCTAATTTATAAAATACGTCTGAAATATTAAATTGTATCAAACTAAAATGTGTCTAGAGATAAATTCAAACGTGGGGCAATAGAATAGTGATTGATTTAGTTACAATGTGTGAAAATAAATAAATATTATGTCAAGAATGTCAAAATATTTATTATTGGTCGGTGTAATTTTGTCCTGATCGCAACAGCGAATAAGAAATAACTGTCATTTGGGGTCGTTCAGAATTTTGACATAAGATATCGCGAACAAATACGTTGCTATATTCGCTTTTGTTAGCCAGTTAGATATGCATACTGCTGTCATTATAGGCGTGAATTAGAACTTTTTTGACGAGTGCAATTATTTATTCGCGCGAAGTTGGTAGCCGCACTGATAGTGATTATAATGATGGGATATTTGATAAAATCAACTGCTAAAGACCTACTACAAAATATCTTGCATGTGTTTAAAATATCGATGGATTTAAATTTTTTGATATTTGTAAAATTCTGTGCGTGATTTGTGAAGAGAAACTTTGAGGAATTACACGTTTAGTCACCAAAGTATTGATACACCAATCCGAATTGGCATCTGAATACTTCTTCTCTAACTGTACGCACCTTTTAAATATATTTATACTATCATTAGAAATAGTTTCTATTTTGAATATCAACGACAATTATCATTTACGTTATGTTGTTAAAAGGAAATAATTTCGGGAAGGATGCCATCAACAGAATACGAAATGTAATATGGTGTTGTGCCTAAAGGATTGACTAACAATAATTAAAACAAAAAGAATTATATTATAAGGATTACACTTTACATACAATGCACAATATTACGTTTCTTTTTTGTTTATCATTTAAATCTTGTTGTATTTAACAATGAACATTATAGAATATATCTTCATAAGTTACACAACCATGTTTTATTTTGTTTTAATGAATGCATCATTTCCCCACGTATTTGTCTCGTTTAATTTTTGTTTTGTTCTTCTTAAGCACGTTACAAAAACTAATATTTCAAAAATAGATATTTGATTTGTTTTTGTATCATCATATTTTTCCACGTTACTATTTTATTACGTTTACGTCTTTTTATTATCATTTTTTTTCCGTTTTTTTAAATTTCCTTATCTACTTCCTCGACTAACAAGATTATTTTAATAATACCATTATTTTAAAAAGAAAAAACTTAAAAAATATTAATATTGATACTGTTATTTAGACTTTTCAAGTTACATACATACACGCATTTCTTATGTTTTTTTTGTATCTCAACTTCGTTCCTTCCTGCATGTTTTCTTTTATTTTTAAATATTTAATATAAAACTTAATATTCGTACACGGTAGACAATAAAAGTAGTTGCAAATATTCAAGAGATTTTTTTTGGGAAAGAAATGGTATTCTTGCTTTAAACGAAAGACACCACATCCTCTCTTTTTAAACGTTTATCTCGAATGACTATGCGTGTTCTTGATTGATCCGTTGTTTGAACAAAAGGGTTTCTTTAAATATCCATTCTTTGAGTACCTCTTTCGGATGGTCGTCCAGTTCCGTATCGAATTGGAATGGTTCTTCTGCAATTGGCTGTGGAAAAAATGATAAATAGCAATGCAATATTTTGTGCGTTTATCTCATTAAAATCGTTTTGTCTTAGGTTTTTCCAAATTAGAAGCAAAAAATTTCGACATTTTTTTGGCCTACAACTCCTGAAGAACTACCAGATTTTGGGTCTACTACACCTGGGTTAGAGGTTAACTTACTCTCAATAGTCCTACAGTACTGGTTGCATTGATTTGCAATTAAGGGCTTGATACTTCCAAACCCTGATTTTGCTAGTTTTGGGCAACAGTATTGAGGAGAAATTAGGTTTTCATCATTCTCATGGATCATGGTTTTGAGCTAAGGTTTGAAAGTCTTAAACCACGGCCACAATTTGGTTTTATCTGGATCTGTGCTTGTTTTCATCATCAATATGACCACCAAAAAGCCTTTTCGAAATGAGAATTGACTAAAGATCTGGGTTTTGTGATTCTAGACCATGGTTTTTACGGTTCAGAATCAATCTGATTTGATTTTAAGTTGATCTAATGTTTTTGACCAGATCTGTGCTTGTTTTGAGTTGTTTGAAACTAATTTTGTACTGGTGCGTTCTGGTTTAGAGTTGGTTTTGTACTGATCTGTTTGTAAGCTATGTATGAGCTGGTCGAACTTAGCTTTAAAAGTTTAAACTCAGTTTGAAAATTAAGTGCAAACAAGTAGTAACTGGGCCAAAGCTTGGACTGAGCCAGCTTCAAATCAATGCAAATCGGGTTATACTACCAGAAAACTCGAAAGACCAGAAAAAGCAGTCTTCCACGATTTACAAAATTTTGTTGTTCAAAAAACATTTTGTATACAGGTGTCCCAAATAAATTAAACAAATAGTTAGTGATATACATTACTTACCTCGTCAGCTGGATCATAATACTGTTCAAGATACTTATGAGCTAGTGCTTCCTCAACACCAATCCTTTTATGCGGATTAAAGGTTAACATCTTATCGAGCAGATCTAGCGCTTTAGGATCCGCCGTTGGAAATAGCCTCGACCACGGCACCTTAGGTTTGTACGGTAACGACTGCAAATATCCTCTAGCCTAGATCACAGGAAAATATTACAATTCCCGCAAATACGATAAAATTACATTAATCGTTCTCACTTTATCGTTAATAATACAGTCCAAATCTTCCTGCGACGGCGAGCCTAGAACACCTAAGATATGATTGAGCTGATCCAAGTAATGTTTGCCGGGAAAGATCGGCCGATTGGATAACATTTCCGCCAAGATGCACCCAACAGACCAAATATCTATAGATTTTGTGTAACCCTACAAAGAAACATGATTAATTAATTAATTTATCACCAATAATTGAAAGAATTACTTTTGAATTTAACATAATTTCGGGAGCCCTGTACCATCTGGTTGCTACGTATTCCGTTAAGAACCCTGTATGATCGTGGTCGGGATCTGCAACCCTGGCTAATCCAAAATCGCAAATCTAAACATAATAAATATGTATATACATATTAATGAATTATTACCTAGAATGCGCACTACGTTTGCGGCGAAAATTCCACCGACTGATTGATTAATTTCTATTGTTTAACGTTATTTGATATATGTATCGCGAAAGTTGCCATTGTTCGACACAAATTTATAGATCGGGCGTTATTTTAACGTGAATTATTCAAATCGATTCGTTTCTATTTATAAGTCTGAATAGCATGTTGGTGAAATGAAACAACGCAAAAAAACGACGTTATAGTTTGTTGGGGGTTAATTTAAAAATATTTTGGGTATGTTTGGAAATTTTCTAAATGTCAACGTCAAAATTTTGACGTTTCTCTGACAGGTGACAGATTACTCGTAATAAACCTTGGTAGTAGTCAGATTAATATAATATGTACTTACCTTGAGGTCACAGGTAGTGTTTAGTAATAGATTACTTGGTTTGAGATCCCTGTGTAAGACATTCGCTGAGTGAATGTATTTGAGACCGCGTAGTATTTGGTAGAGAAAATAGCATATGTGATCATTGCTCAGTCTCTGTAACAAACAAGAAAAGGTAAGTATTTTTTGTCTACTTTGTGATTTTTTTTTAATTTGAGCTTTGGAAAGTCCTTTATATAGTCTGCTCTTGCATATATTAGCATACGTTTTCCAAACTTTAAATAACGCTTTAATTCGAGAGGAAAACGAGCAACTACTTTGAACGGCACACGTAATTGTAAAACAACACTGGAAGCTATTACATGGACGGTTTAAGGTAAATTGCTTATTAGCATGTGATATACGAGGGTGGTCCCATAAATACTTAGCCTACAAAAGAAAACAAAAATGTTGGAAAAATGGTGATGTATTTCTTAACATAACCTCCTTTGAGTTTGATACACTTGACCCAGCGATGCTCCAAATTCTTTAACCCGTCTGAAAAATACTCTCTTCATTCTGGAAACAAAAAGAAATCGCACGGGGCCAAATCCGCAGAATACGGTGGATGGGGCAGCAGTTCATTGTCATGATGGAAGATCACCTTTTTCTTCGCCAAATGGGGCGCAATAATTCGGCATAGTAGAGCCTTGTGACCGTTTTGCCCTTCTCCAGGAAGTCCTTTTAGATCACATCTTTTGAATCACAGAAAACGGCGGCCATCACCTTTCCTGCCGATAGGACAGTCTTCGTCTTCTTCGAAACACGTTCGCCGAGTAAAGTCGACGGTTTTGACTGTTCCTTCGTCTCTGGTATATACCAGTGTACCCATGTTTGGTCACATCGTCAAACACTGCTCTGAAATGGTCTTTCTCGTGCCCAACACTTCATGCAGGATACGACCCACGCCCGTCTTTTGAGATGCCTACTACCTCAGCTATCGCGCGCACCTTCGTTCGACGGTCTTCCAATAGGAGGATTTTTTGACATGATATCTTCCGTGGCAGCCGTTTTCGAGGCACCTGGGCGTGGCTGGGGTGGAAAAACCAATTTTTGACGGTCGCAATCGAAGGAGAAGCGTCACTGTGCACAGCATTCAAGCGCTCTCTAATTTCACTGCGCAAAAGCAAGAATCGAATCGCCGACCAATATTGCTCTTTTTTCATTTTTTTTTCAAATCCGCGTACGAGCTCGCTTCCACATGCGATGAAAACAAAACTACGCGTCCAATTCGGATCAAACTTTGACAGTAGCTGTCAACGATAGTGATGCTTTCTGGCGGTGAGGCTAGGTACTCATCCGATCGCTTTCGTATGTATGTATATGTAGCTAGACTTGAAAGTGTAAAACAAAATTCCTCATTCAGAAACATCAGATTTCTTACAATCCTCACACGTACATTGTCGTAGACTATGTTAGCCAGTGTTCAGAAAATAAATTCCAATGGCCAACACCAAAACCTACATGCTTCCAACGTTTTTACCCCAAAGTTATACTGTTTCCCTAAAATTCGCAAATCTGGCCAGTCGGTGGGGCCAATTGTGTTGGCCATTGATGTACCAACTTCTATAGTTTCCAAATGGTGGTAATTTGTCAATAAGGCAACTTATTTTTGCTCCTCTTTCCCAGTGTAGCGATTCCAGACAACTTGAAGGTACCTATATCATGCCTGCTTGTCATGTACATTATCTTAGTGTTTGGCTAAGAAATCTGGATTCACAGACTCTTCACCTTTTCGTTGAACACGGTTAGAAAGCAAAGCTTAAAATCATAGAAGATGCAGCCAGGTCTAATGGTTACCAACCTTAGCTACCAATATAAGTAGTTCTTTCAGGAATGATAAGTGGATGTGTCTACCACGCTGACTCCCTCGCCCACTTTTCAGTCAGAAGGTTTTTGTCTCAGATGTTTTGGGGACCTTCTGATTTGTGTCAAATGACATAGAAGGTCGAAATTCTTCCCGTAAGAAAAAAAAATCAAAAGTTGGTTATGGTTGGCAATAGATTTTCACGAAAATTTAGCATTAATTTCCTAAAAAAGATGAAGAAATTAGAGAAAATCAATACACTAATTCAAATACTGGCTGGTGGCCCGAGCAATCGGGTTGTGGCAGCATAATCCGCAATATATACAGTCTGTTCCACAAGAAAAAAAGGCAAATTCATGTAAGTTTTCCTAGAAATGTTCAAGAGAGCGGTCGTTCAGGGAGGAACCCGCTAAGCACCTACGTGGAGCCAAGGTGAAACTTGCGAAGAAGGGAATCCGTGCTAGCCTCAACACGATCAGGCGATGTTTAAACGCAGAAAAACTATTACATCGCCCTACGAGCTCGAAACCTCTACTTAGCATAACCTACATCGAGAAAAGCTTGAGCTGGGCTAGAACAAGAATAATGGTCGCGACTGGACGAATGCAGTGACTGGAAAGAGGAAAATGGCATTGTCACAATTTATTGGCCCTCCCAGACTCTAGACCCCCCATTGAGAATGTGTGGGCCATTATGAAGCGTCAGCTTGAACGCAAGCCTGTTCACAATTTGAAGCACCTTTGAAGAAACTTCGCCTCTTTTCTTGTGAAACAGAGTGTAACTAATAAACTATGTAAGCTTACCAAGTAAAATCATAAAAGTAATTGTCAGTAGTTGCTTCAATTTTGGAAAAAAGGAATCTGTAGATGAAGGCATCAGGTGATGCAATATTTGACGCATGACCATGACAGATTTTGTAACAAACTATATTAATTTCCAGTTTGACATCCAAAAAACCCTCATTTGTTACATTTCCTAATTGCATCTTTTAAACCTAAATCCGACACGAACATCTCTAATAATAATAATGGCTAAATTACAATCGTACAACAAAAAAAGAAAAAACCGCCAAACAACAATCACTGATTAATGACCTCAGAGGTCAGCTACACAGAAAATATTATCGCGCTTTTCATGCTCAATAAGAAAATCCTTATCCCCTTATATCTTCCGTCTTCCGCTAAAATACGGTGTTCGTTCCGATTTATTAGACGTCTACCTTTCATCCGGAACAGAGAATTATAGCAAAACCAAAAAGGTTGCTGAAAGTAAAAGCTGGTCGAAGATTTAAGCTTTCAATTTTAAGATGTGATGGGTTACCTAAAGAGCTTAGATCGCCTTATTTTTTCCCCCCTATACCAAGGATGTATTTATTCCGAAAAAATATATCTAAGAATATATAGCGTTAGTAAAAAGTCCCGGAACGGTCGAATAACTTTGTTATTTGAAAATTATGATTTCTGAAATTTGGTATGGGGGTATAGTTAATATAAATGCATTTTATGCAATACAGTTTATATTTTTTT
>SMLS01062268.1:0-12651 GCA_004785975.1 Popillia japonica | reverse complement strand
ATATTTCATTGTAAAATAATGAAGATTTTGGTGTAAATAACGAAAACACGTAACTTGCACCAAATTCTTTTCATTTATCAAATGAATAGGTCTGTAAAGTTTAATTTTTTTTTAAATTTAATCTCTTCCAAACCATAAACTGCTGTTGGTAGTTTGTGGTTTATATACCAGTTTAACGTAAAAATTTTAATTTTTTATTACTAGGTCTTTAGTTTGTTTTAATCAAATTTAAATTTTAATATATATTTCATTCACTCACACAATGTCTCAAAACTACTCAGAATCAGTAAGCTTAGATATTTGATCTTAAATATCGATATTCTCGATGATTTTGTTCGCAATTTTTTTGTATTTCCTAATTATTTCGGGAGATGTAAATAATTTTTAGTAGACATTTTGCACTTAATATTAATTTTCAATTGAATTTCAAGAATGTTTGGAAGATAGAATGGAAAAGTAGGAAATATTTAAGAAAAGCTGGATATATAATCAATTTATTTTTTAATTCGTGCCATCAAATATATTTACATAAAAAAAATCAATATTTACAATCCATAAAACAAAAAATAACCGTTATAGGAACTACAACTTAAACAAAATCTTCTTGAAACTACAATTAAAAAAAACATGCTAGGAACTACAATTAAAAAAAAAATATTCTAGGAACTACAATTACAAAAAAAAAAACATACTTAGTACAGAACGCTCCATATTAAATCTGCTTCCGAACCTTAAAACTGAGTTTTCCTCAGTTGGTTCTTCATGAAATCCTGCAAGGATTAAGAAAATCACAATAAATATTTGCATTAGCAGATATTTCTTTCTATTCAAAAATAACTCACCTGGTAAGTTAATACTCGGTAAGCTCCTTGCTTTTAAGCCACTCTTACTATACGTATTGTGAACCGATTCGTGAATAATTACTAAAATGTACATATATGGCAGATTCTAAATCTATTGCATACATCTTTAGGATGTAGTGTATACAGATTCTCCAGTCCAAACCAAATACTATACACCTATAACAGTTACAATATAATAATTATTCAGTAAATTAACTTCAGAAATAATAGCCAATAGACTACTATTACGAACTTCTCACCTCTTCATTAAGATAAGGAAAACGATGTAAAATAGCTTCTTTGGAAGTATGTATTACTACATGTAGGCACACAGCACTTTGCCATTGTTTTTATAGTTTATGCAATGAAACACAACTAAAATACCTAAAGGTATAAAATATTCACTTACAATCGGCCCTCGACACTAGAAACAAGTACACAAACTATAGCACAAGAAATCGCTAGAAAGAAAATGAACGGAATGAGCAATCTTATTGTAAACCTTGTAAACATAGTTTATATAGGTTATGTATTGTTATGAAGCTAGCTCCAAATCTACCGCCATCAACGCTGCGCGGTTGTACTGTGAACTAAAACAGTTTACGACCTTGGTCTATACCGTGGCACAGACTACTTACAAACCGGTAACTAAGCGATAAAAATTAATCCGATATTTTTGAGAAGGACAAGTAATATTTTCGTTCTTTCTCTCATTTTTGAACGGCATGCGTAGATGGCAGGACGATCGCTACATGGCGGGAAAATTGTGTAATTTGAAATAGTTCGTACATATATTTATTACATATCAATTGATCCTATTAAAATACTAGATTTTGCAGCTGTCTGCTGTAATAAAATCAATTGGAATTTTTTAACTTTGATATTACATAAAATAGTACCCCAATACTAACAAGAGTAATCTGTGAATAAAACAAGAATTGGAAGATTGTAACATTTTAATGATAGACCTATAAACGCACAATTACAGACATATAATTTTATATAGGATTCAGAACCACAATAAAAACTCAAATATATCTCAAATATAACTCTTTTTGAATCAAAAATAATAAATTACTCCATAAATTTAACGATTTAACTTACATAGTTTATCGTCCGGCAATTTCATATATACCGTTTCTTGTGTCCGTCTCCATACAAAAACCTCCAGTTACGTCGAACTGATAACGGGTAATTTCATTTTGTTGGCTATTGCCATAAAAATGCTAAATGTGTTTAATCTTGCTGCAGGCGCGTATATGTCAAAATCTGCATCAATATGTTCAAAACCTCTTGTTACTAAACGAGCTTTATATTGATTTATTCCTTCTAAATTTTTCTTTATGGTTAATACCCATTTACTTCTAACAATTTCTTTGTGTTCCGGGCAATCATCAACCTCTGTCCAAGTGTTGATTTTCTTTAACGTTCTATATCCTTTTCGCCATTATCCACAGATATTTCTATTTCAGAATTTACATCCCATTTCTTGATTGACTTTCTGACCAAAAGGTCGTAAATTATTCTTAACTTATGTTGTGAATAATGAAATGCAGGCTTTTTTAGCTAATAACGGGTTATTTTCTTTTTACTAGTACAAATGGTACGAATCAGTACGAATACTATGACAAATACATTAACTTGACATATTTATTGGGTAGTTAAGGAAACTCATAAACAACAAAAATGTTACAAACATAAAATATGTTGTTATCCTTTTTTTTAAAGAGAAATTACAAATTTTGCGCATGCGCAAACAGTCACGTCATTAGCGCCACCTGGCTCTGCTGGCTCAGAATATGAGAGAGTTGGGCAGATCTATAGCTTTGTGTATCAAATAATGATAGAATTTTCTGGATTAACTTGCAACCTTAGTTACCGGTCTGGAGTAGTGGTAGTCTGTGACCGTGGGATCCGCATGGTGTCGACCTTCCACTGCTAAACAACACTGTACTCGTCGTTATAAATTGTTAAATACATTAGTATTAACATTTCAGGTCCTATATTTGCTATTGCCTCCTTAATAGCCTTCCGTAACTGTTGTAAATTCTGTATTTGATTCCGGCATATTGTGTTCTTCGAAATAGGGGAACAAAAGGAAAGCTAGCGGTCAGGTGTCAGATGTGCCAACATAAAATTACAGAAGTGTTGCCAACATAAGTCGAAAATTTACAATCATTTGTAGTCGCCCGTGAAATAATTGGAATACAGTCAGAGCCACCTATTAGGAACTTATAGTTTGAAACAAATTGACGTCTACTGTTTAGGAATAATTCGTTTTGTTCAATTTATGCAACCAAAACTTCAAATGACTTCAAATATCTACTCAACACGTTCACCACCCATTTACCACGTAAATCTAAATCAATGTGTTTCATCGTTTAAATGTACATAACTAGAACTTTTAAAAATTGAGCAGCATTAGTGCATATTGGTGAATATCTAGTGGACATGAGCTGTCATAAAACCAATATGTACTTAATATAATTATAAAATATACACGTTAGAAATAATTGACTAAAGTGAAGATGAGTGACTTTAGGAAAAGGCAAAGTAAGCCAAGAAACCCCTGGACCATAACACAGCCACGAGATCAAAAACCGGAAAACATACAAAATGCATTTGCTAGAAATTCAGAGAGATTTACTGAAGCCTCAAAGAAACATCAAGCAGCTGCACAGAAATATGTTTTGGATTACGACACATCTTCTGAAGAAGATGAATTGGAATCTGGAAATATCATCAGTATGTATTTTCCAGAGTCAAATTGCAGATATTATGCCTTTTTGTTTTAGAAATCATTTTAAAGGATTATACATCTACAGGAGCAGAAGTAGGTAACTTAACTAGAACAAGAGGCTATCTTGAAGATGCTTTTGTATCAGGAGCTGCTACTTGTTTAATATGTATATCTCATATTAAACGTAGTGATGCAGTAAGTATTTTCAAATTCCTATTAGTAAAATATTTCATTAAATATAAAATGTTTTATAGATTTGGAACTGTAACGAATGCTATTGCAGTTTTCATTTAATGTGCATACAAAGATGGTCAAAAGATACTATTTTTAATTTGAAACAATTGTCTGAAGAACATGCACATGTGAGAAACATAAGTATTGCTTGGTGTTGCCCAAAGTGTCGTAAGGAATATGGCCAAAAAGATATTCCCGCTGACTATAGATGCTTTTGCAAGAAAGCTGTTAATCCTGCATATCAATACCTGTTAATACCACATTCATGTGGTAATACTTGTCGTAAAGAATTAAAACCTCGCTGTGGTCACGAATGTGTTTTGCTCTGTCATCCTGGTAAGAATTGTAGACACTTATGCTTTAATTTCTTAAATTTGGTTTATACTCAATTCAACTACTAATAATGTTAATCATAAATTAACAGGTAATTTCATTGCGGTATCTTTGCTATTCTGAAAGTTCTGTCGGTGACATGCAACGATTGCTAACGTGAAAATCCTATACCTGCATGTATTCAAAAACATGAACCATGTTTATAAGAATTGATTTTCTAGTTTTAGCTGCTCATATTTGTGAATATCAATAAATACAACATAATATATTTCTTAATAATATCAACAAAACTGAACTCGGGTTTACAAATTAAGCCAGACAATTCTTGAAAATGCAAGTAATTTCATATTTATTCATTGAAAAGCGAGTAGTACAATTTTGATCCACCCCATTCTTGCAGAAACTTGAAAGATTTTCTTATTCTCGTCTTATTGGAATATTATTCATAGTTTTGGATCTTCAAAGACATCTTTTTGCATAGCTCTCCAAATCCCAGTCCCTAAAATTTAAGCCATACGAGGTAGATAATAAGCTAAAAAATATTATTTCAGTCAGCAGAAGAAACTGTAAACTGATTGATAAGACTGGTTGTTGTTGGCTTTAAAATAATAGTCTTCTAGTTTTACTAAGTCACTGGTTGAGGTGCACAACTTATAGCACACCGAAAAGTAATTTGTAAACTGCTTGATGTCATTTGTTTCTTGATCCGAAAGCTTAATATCTAAAAATTATTATAAGGGCTCTTATTACGTGTTGTTTGAAAATTGTATTTTATAGTTTTCTATAAATGAAACGTCGCTAAGTATTACATTTTCAATGACAATTTTCTTATCCAACGTTTTGGTGCCGGAGTAAAATTATATATGGCATCGCAGTATCTTTTAAGCTTTCAGGGTCACAGGCGTCTAATATGCAAACAAAGACGTAGATGAATGATCATATTTATCCAACAGCAATGTAGAATGTTAGACAGAGATATTATTATCTTTGCCTTTGAATTAGGAATGCTTTCATTGAAAAGATGAAAATATTAATTGCTGTTATCACTGTTGTACTGTCATGTAATGAAGACCTTTATTTATAACATAACTATTGCATTGGCATTTCAAATCATACTTAATATATTCACTCAGTTCAACAAAGGACACTTAATGTTTTCCATATTTAGCATTTGTCCATAAGTCTCTTAAATGACGCGTTACCAAGTCACTTTCTATCGGCTCTTTTTGTTATAATAGAGAACACATCACTCAGAAAGTGATCAAGCAGTACTGTACCATTATTTTGGTTTTTCATATTATTACTTACCTATTTATGTACACATGAGTAATTGGAAATAAAATTATAAAACTTTCATGAACAGGTCCATGTCCCCCTTGTCCAAAAACAGTTAATGTAAGTTGCTACTGTGGATCTAAACCTGCAAAACCTCAGAGATGTTCCAATAAAGATTGGTCTTGTGGATCTCCCTGTAACAAACTACGTACTTGTAATAAGCACAAATGCATTCAACCATGCCACCCTGGTGATTGTGAACCTTGTCCAAAAAAGAGTGTTCAAAAATGTGTATGCGGTTTAAATCAAAAGTTAAGAGATTGTGCTTCTCCTATATGGCAATGTGAAAAGGTAATTACTGAAGTGAAGCAGAACCACAAATAATGCCTTCGTATGCGTTTTAGGAATGCGGCAAACCATTAGAATGTGGTCATCATAATTGCTTAAAAATATGTCATTCCGGGGATTGTGGCCCCTGTGAACTTTCAGAACTCAGAACTTGTCCTTGTGGAAAATCAACTTACCAGTTACCATGTACAGAAGATACTCCTACATGTGATGATACTTGTGGAAAACTCTTAGAATGTGGAGAGCATATGTGTTATCAAAAATGCCATAAAGATAAATGTGGTTCAGTAGGTTCTTATTTATTTTTTTATATAAATAATTGAAACTTGTTTCTTTTAGTGTGTAGAAATAGTTGTGAAATCATGTCGTTGTGGACTGCATACCAAAGAAATTCAGTGCAAAAAGCTGTATTTATGTGAAACAAAATGTAAGCAAATGAAGGATTGCAATAAGCATCCATGCAATCGAAAGGTATTAATACCAAAATTGTTATACATATCGCATTTTATGACCTATCTTTTTGTTTATAGTGTTGTGACGGTAATTGCCCGCCATGTGAAAAGCCTTGCGGAAAAACTCTAAGCTGCGGTAATCATAAATGTACGTCCATATGTCACGCAGGTCCTTGCTATCCATGTCAATTAACTGAAAATGTATATTGCCGTTGTGGGGAAACTTTTCTTACGGTACCTTGTGGAAGGAAACATAAAACCAGGCCACCAAAATGTTTAAAACAATGCTTGTTAGTAATAGTTATATTCTTCAAGACTCATGATAATTGCTTCCCTGTTTTCAGAATACCTCCAGAGTGTCATCACCCAAAACGCGAATATCATAGATGTCATTTCGGAGATTGTCCTCCTTGTCGACAGGTCTGCGGAAAAACACATGAAAAATGTTTACATACGTGCCCAAAAGAATGTCATACTTCGGTTCTTGTCAAAATAGAAGCAAAGAAGGCGACTATGCCTTGGGAACAAGCACCTCCACAGTTAGAAAAAAAATCTCTTCCGTGTCCTGATTGTATGGTACCAGTTCCAGTGACCTGTTTAGGTAACTTTTATACAGGGTTGCCTTTAAATAGCCATTAAACTACGCGAACCTGAAAACTACGTTTTGTCAGAAGGTCACAGCAACTTGACATCCCTCACCTACCAGAAGGTTTGCGTCTTTAACGTGGTATACACGTCAAGTTACCGTGACCCTCCAAACATCCCTTACTCCTGAAGAAGCGTCAAGTTTTTTTTATTATATATCTTGTGCATTTTTTGTACTATATATATTTTACAAACCATAACACGCTCAACACCCGGAAACCCTCATAATAGAGGCTCGGGCCGTAGAATCCTTCGATATCATTTAGCTCTACTAGTATGCTGTTTACCGAAGACGATATACAGCTCTCATAATCGTGGTGGCCGAGAGATGACGTCGATTTGGAAAACGTTCTGCGCACAAATTTGTTGCTACAAGACTATTTTGTCCTGTTTCTCCATTAATTAAAATCGTGTCGTTATATTCGACATTCGTGTACGCTACCATTGCAAACACATGCATCCACACAACTATACTAAAAATGTAAATCGTGTTCAATATATACCGATAGTTGCTGATTCTCATATGTTAGATGCGTCAGGGCCGGACTCAACTAAAGAAAAATTATTTCCTCGTTACTCCGTGCAGATAGACAATTTTGTGTTTAGGATTGACTCGAAAGTATCTTTTACCCCTTTTTTATTTACGCTATTTAAAAGTAACCGTGTATAATTCCGAGTTGAGAATTGTTAAACATGTTTTTTATAGACCCACCTTATATTAAGAAAGGAGTAAATAAATAAATCTAATAAAACAATTTCATATGATGTACAAAGCATTAACATTTAAAGCAACATTGTCGTAATCAAAGTATCAAATTGCGTAAGTGTAGTAGCCAACTTTTTACGCGTATAGCAGCATATTATTCAACAAGCGTATAGTGATGGTTATTACCCACAAAGATCGAGAAGAGAGTAACATCTGAGTGAGTAATAACCCCTATACGCTTGTTGAATATTGTACTTTACCCGTAACTATATGTTTGTCCAAAAAATTCAAAAGATATTTTCAGAAAACAATATTTTTTATTAATGACGTTTTTAATACACAAAAAACGAATGTCATAATGACGAGGTTTTTTGCGCCTGCTGCCAATCCATAAAGCTTTTGTATATCCCATCGTATTTACCCTTTGACTTGTTAAGTAGCAGACTTTATGTAGTATTAGCCGCTAATTTTGGGATTTCTGACGGTGGACAAGATATATGTATCCTTTAAATCTAATTCACTGTTGCCATTTCTGTAATGATACACACTAAATAACTCGCAACAAATTGAAATCAATGAAATGTCCTTTTTTCTTATCGCGTGAAAATTTGATTTAGTACAAATCACGAAAAACAACCCCAGATTTTGAGCACCATGTCACAAAATATATTTGTTCATCACGTGTTTCAAGTGGGATGTGTACGCCACTTTAGCGTTCAAAATAACACCTAACTGTTTAGCCTGGAGGATTAGACAGTTCACTCCTCTGTGCGAACAGGACCGTAGTCATTTTCTAGAGTTAACCAATTCTCTTTAGCATCTGTTCTCCTCTCGGATAATATGCCCTACTAATTTTCGCATTCCATAACAGTGATATCATTGGCATTCAAGATTCAGAAAGTAGATCATCCACTAGAAGATACCATAGCAACTGCTATTTTTACTGTGCATAGCTTCTGTAATACGGAAACTGTTATGTTTCGTATGATGGATATACATCTTAGGTATTGGCTTGTCTCCACATTCCCACAACGTTTTCTTCGATATCCAAGAGGGCACCCGACGCATTTTTTTGCTGAAACCAATGTCTACTTGATCAGCAAGTTAGTGGATGGCCTTTTTTCAGGTTTTTTTTTTCGGCTTCATTAACATATTGGTTCCCGCGTAATCTTGTCAGTGGAGTATCGTTTTTGTACTTATTAATTATATTCTCTTAAGATTTCCACAGGATATGTGGAAAAATCGTGTTAAAAAATACGGAGTGTAATAACGATTCTGTGATATTTTCCTTGCTATACAAAATAAAAGTAATAATTCATTACAAAGATTGTTCAACTTTATGATATCTATTTTAAAATTATTGTAGACCATAATTAGTCAGTATCTAATACAATAATTGTAATTATTTTAATGCGACACTTATAAACTATTAGGCACTTATTTCATATAATAACTTTCCATATAATATATAGGATTTGTCTTTCCGTTAAAAATACCCAATATGTATTAATCTTAGTTTTCGAAAATATCGTGATCATACCAAAACGAAAGTGACTAAAATGAATTCTCATTTCTTTAAATATTCATTGAACAGTGTATAAGTCATACATAAATTATCTATTTATAACAAGAATTACATATTCTTTACTGTTTAAATATTACATTGTAGTCCAGTGGATTTTGTGGTTTTCCCTGCAACTTTAATTTCAACGAATGTCTTCTTTTAATTGTGTAGACGTGACTTACACTAAGCCCGTTTTTCTTAGTCGTCCTCCTTTTCAGATGTCAATTTCCATTTTGGTATAGTTTACTACATTTTGCGAGAAATCACTAAACTAACTAACTGTAAAATTTCACTGGATACTTTGGCTTCAAATATAGTATATAGTATAGTATAGCAAAGAATTACATTGTTAATCATTAATAGTAACAAAAGTTCTACACAACGGGCGGCTAGACTGCAAAAAAATCAATTAAATACAATTATCTAAATGTTAAAGAAGGCACCAAATATTATAAAAACAATCCACAAGACTCTAATGTTGAAAACGTTAACAATTAAACTAAAGATAAACTTTTCCAATAAAATTTATATTTTATGGCAAATATGACTTCTATAAAACTTAATATATTCGTGTTAAAGTAGTGCTAGTATATGTAAAAACTAAAATGTTCGTTATTTTTCCCTACTTGTAGGGGAGCACGATACTTCGGACTGGCCTTGTTATATTGCTAAACCAGCCAGTTGCGGTAGACCATGTGGAAGGCTTTTAAAATGCGGTAATCATACTTGTCAGATGGAATGTCATGTTATTGAAGGACCACACGATTCAGTGCGGGTAAGAAAATAGTAAATAAATTATGTATAGGAAAAAATTTCTCCCGATTCGCGAACACATATATTGTCTACAATAAACCGCACATGACAACAGTTATTATAATGTAGTCGAATTTATCTGTTGAAAACGGTGTGTTTGTAATGACAGTTTTTGTTTAAAATATATGATATTATTCTTAAAACAGATTCTACCTACGTAAGTAACACAATAAAGTATATGCTTTAGGCTGGAGATAACTGTGAAATTTGCACAAATCCTTGCACTAATCTCTCAGTGGATGGGTGTATTCATCAATGTCCAAAGCCTTGTCATCCAGATGACTGTCCACCATGCACACAAATTATTCGAATTAAATGCCATTGTGGGCTTAATCAACCATATGTTGCTTGTAAGAATTGGACAAGTGCAGAAAAGAAGGAAGAACTGCAAAGTTGCGGTAATCAATGCCCCAACAACGTAAGTATATATTCGTGTGTGAGTTATATTTCACAAGTAATTTTGTTAACAAAAAAAACCGTGATCACCACAAATTGTATTTGTTACTTGGTTTCTAATATTTTAGTATGAATGCGGCCATAGATGCCGTTCTAACTGTCATTCAGGTCCATGTGTTAGCAAAGAGGGTTGTAAGAAAAAAGTTAAGGTAGCTTGCACCTGCAAGCGTATCAAAAAAGAATTTTTATGCGAAGTAGCACGTCAAGGACTAGCGGTAATAAATTGTGATGAAATCTGCGAACAAAAAAAAATCGAAGAAGAAAAATCAAAGCAGATAAAGTTTGAAGAAAAGAAAAAAGAAGAAGAAATCAAAAATCAAAAAGAACTGGAAAAATATGAGAAAATATTCCAAGGCAAACGAAAGAATAGAGAACGTAAAATTCTTCAGGAGGAAGAAACAAAACATTTTCTGTCAGAGTATAAAATTCCTATGTGTTTTGCTGTTTTAGGAATGATTTCCGCCTTGTTTTACATTTATATCAATTAAAATTCATGCATTTATTTTATACGTTAAAAGATATAATAATAAAATATTTATTTCGGTTACACAATTGTATTAAATTACTTTTCCCTGTGTTACTAATGTTACGTTTTTGAAAATCATATACCAATAGCTAAGTTTCAATGTGATGATCCTGTTTACATGAATAGAAGAAGGATGAAAATATGATTTATTAGTTAACAAAGTCAACAAATATCATGCTATTCTGCTGGACAATTGTGTGTTGTATAATATCGCGGTAAGCACCCGCCACTGTTGTTTCCCCTTGTCTAACTCCTAGGAAATGCTATCGATCTTTGCAGTTTCACTCAATTCAACGAAGCCCTCATCCCGTACTATTTATTTTAAAATTACATTGCTGGAAATACTCATATTGTAACTCATCACCGTAGAAAATAGGATTTTTTTAACATTGCTAACCATACACTGATCACTGTTAGTGGCAATTTGAATAGGATTAATCCCATATTCCTTCAACATTGCCTATTCGTCATGGACCTAGAAAACGTACGCTTCAATGCTCTCTCGTACCATATGCATTTGCATAAAATTATAAGTGGAAATCAGTCGGCACTTGTACGTGTTGTTAGTGACATGCAGGGACACATTCAGGAACTGCATGCATGTAAAGAGAAAATTCAGAATGAAGTAAAAAGTCTGATTTTTTGGCAATTCAATTTGACGATCCTACAGATATTTCAGATTGATGCCCAATGGTAATGATCTTTCAAGACATTTTTATTAGAATTGCCTTGAAGAACTTTTGGTGGGAATGCTAAAAGTAATTGTGACAACTGCAAAGTTAGAGCGATGTTCTTTAACACATAAATACTATGCGCCAGTAATTGTATAAAGCAAATGTTGTGCAGTATATGGACAAATTTAATAAGTAAAATTTATAAAAAGGAATCCATATCTATGAAAAATAGAAGACCTGATTTATTCTGAAATTTTAACTTAACGAAGTCTGACACTTCAAGCGCATTGTTGCTTTGTCATGCATATTTCCAAACAAAAACTAATTGTATGCGCTCCAGTATTTAAATCAGTCGGATCATGCCATATTAATTTTTTTAGTATGCATGCATCATAAACCAATCAAAACACACCCATAAGCGTGCATAATCGCGCCTTTATCGCACGGCGTGCGTATAAAGATTGCTTGGTAACAGCCAATCCCAAGCGTTTAATAGTCCAGTGAAATGTCACGAAATGTCAAATGACATATAGGTACATGTGACTCGATAATATGTATTATGTCAAATGACATAATATAGAGAGTGTTACGCAGTGCATAATATACTAATATAACCGTTTACATAAAACGAGACTGTACACAGCTGTCAAACATGACAAGTGTTGGCCAGGGAGAGTGCTAGAGGGTCAGGTTGTTCTTATGGCACTATAGTATCACTCACTGATCACATACTATGAACCTGATCTGTGGTATAATGTCGCCTGATATGTACCATCTGTTTTCAACATGGGTACTTATTGACAATGGTCAACTGTTATATAGCCAAAAACAAATTTTGTCAATATGATCCACATGATGTGCGATTTTTTCTTTTTTTATTTGATATGTAGTAGTTATACCTATATACATACAATCTTCGTCCGTTATTTTCATTTGTATCCCCTCCAACCACCGGTCAAGTGATGCTAAGTAAAATTGAACCGTGCAATTTTCTAGAATTATTGCTATAATACTCTACAACAGCTCTGCTACTAAAGTCGGTA
>SMLS01062267.1:0-11112 GCA_004785975.1 Popillia japonica | reverse complement strand
CTCCTATCTAATCTAACGCTGCGTTCTTAACGTGAATGAAGTATAGTATCGGGTATTTGGTTTTAGTGGCAGTTGCACCCGTTGCACCAGATAATAGAGATGGGGAACTCCAATGTTAACTACTTGTATCTTATTACCGCCATCTACGGTTGTTTAGACAACAAATTTTTAAATATTTTGTAGCGGGAATATTTATTATTTTTATTTTTTTAATAGAAAATAGATGTATTATAAGGAAAATCACTAACAGCTGGCTTGAATATCATTTATATCAAATTCATAGGAATAAAGATGATACAAATGATAAAAAAAATTCAAGCTGATCTGTTAATGATTTTCCTAATGTTTGATTCATTACGAGCAAAGTTGTTGTATATACATTATTAGAGAGGAAAAAACAAACATTCTCATAACAAATAAAAGGTAAGAGTTTTTTCACATACATGTATTTAAAGAAAACTATAATATCTTTACAAATTTATTTATTTTTTCTAGATAAATATTTGTGTGCTTGCATAAAAATTTTGTCAACACCTCATCTGGGATTCTTTGCCTGCTAATAGAATTCTATTTACTCCATTAACTGACCAATTGTGACAAAAAAAACAGTGAAAATAGTTTTAAAATGTTGATCACATCACCTGTGTGATTACAATGGTTCATAAAATTAAACTTTACCTCATCTTTTAAAATATTCAAGATAGTGATATACATTTTTTTTTATTAGCTACTGGTGGAATTATTTCTTGCAATAATGTATATTTTGCTTGTATCAACTGTGGCGTGCAATACCGCAATTTGGAAAGATCTCCACAATATTCTTTTGGCATAAACATATGCCACTCTTTTTTAACACAGCGTCGATGTAGTACGTAGCAGTTAATACAATGCACTCTCGCTAAATATTGCACACATACAAATCACAAATATATATTGCAAAAACGGCAAATAAACTCGAATACACAACTAATATACCCGCAACAAAAGTAAACAAACAATATGGCGAACGCTAATACTATATGATTCAAAATACTTTTTATAAGCGGTGGCTATGGATTACATATGTTTGAAAAACGTATGGCTTAGCTTAATATCATTTACTTACCTGTCAAATGTGATTAATTTTAAATGTCAGAATTCTGGTTAGCTTGAATGTTATATCGTTGGCAGTAACTTATTATATTGAATTAGAAAAATGGTGGTTACTGATCAACAAAAAAAAGCATTCATTATTGAGTCATAGTTTCGCAATGGATATATCGAAAATTGTGAATGGAAGTATGTATAGAAGTCAACCATGTTTCCAGGACTTTCGTTTGAAATATCCAAACGTAATAATCGATGAAGTCGTATTGGCCGTATTTTATAATAACATTTGTTACCTGGTAAATACGTTTCGAGATACTGGAAGTGTTTAACGAAAGAAAGGTAGTGGCAGACGTACGTACAAAGAAGATTTACTATTTACTCTAATACATTATTTTGCCATTTAAAATTAATCGCATTTGACAGAGCGAGTCAGATTCGGTCTGACGGGTTGTCAACTCAATGACTGTCACTGACCTAACGATTTCGACTGCTTTACTTGTTCGTCTGACAATCTAAGTTTAGCCATGCGGTTTTAAAATATACATAATCAGTTGATCACGTAAATGCCATTATTCTAAGTTTTTCTAGTAATAAGTTACTACCAACGATAATACAACATTTCAGCTAACCAGAATTCTGACATTTCAAATTAAATCACATTTGACAGATAAGTAAGGAATATTAGCTAATCCATACGTTTTTGAAATATACGTAATTCATAGCCACCGCTTATAAAAAGTATTTTGAATCATATAGTATGCTATACCGGTTCCGGCAGGCTTCTATGGTCACCCGATTTCCGATATTGCACGAGCTCGTGAAGTTACTGGGTGATTGTCGCGATATACTGTGAGCAGTCTGCAGTATCTATTCACTATAACTAACTATAACACATTATTTATCATACTTGCAAACGTTAAATATCCGTCCAAGATGCATATGATGATGAAGTGGCTGATAAAGGAACAGCCGCACATCTACGCGCCTATCTCCCAATTACTTGCCGCGCTTGTTCGTGCAATGTCGGGTGACAATAGGAGCCCGCCGGTACCTGTATATAGTAGCTATATCTATACCAATACCAAGAATACATGATGTAATTTACGTAGTCGCGCCATCTCTGGCGGTTTAGACAACTAATTTCTAATAGGGCAAGTTGGGGCAAGTCTTGTAATCTTAGATCATATATATTACATGGATAGCGATATGATGCTCAAAGTATGTTTTAACATATCACAGACATATTTTATTCTTCCATTTCACACTTACTTTAGGGTATCCCTATCTATCGTACACACTTTCTACCCCGAGAAACAAAACGTGCAAACTTCAAGTCGTAAGTGCGATCGATATAAGAGCGAAATTCGAAATCACGCTGGCGCAAATTTCGAATTTATGCTAACAGGAGACGTTAGAAGTGTTTCTTTTTGTTCATTTAAATTAATCTAAACTGGGATGAATGTTTTATATATTTTATATTAAAAATAAATGTCATATATGCAGAATTATACATATATAAACATTCTATAAAAAATATATTTATTATGAAACGATATTAATTTGGTAAATTATTTTCTTATTCTTTTAGGGTTTTGCTCATTTTTACATTTCTTTGCCTCGTAATGCATTCTGATGCGTACATAATTTTAAAAAACAATCAATAGTCAATTAAACGATTAAATAATAAACATAACTGAACATAGCCATAAAAGCAAATGGAGTGGAAACTTCGGAAACGAACAAATAAATCGCGTACGGTTGACTATAGATACGCTTGCGCGATTTTAGAGGGTACAACGAGGATAGTACTATTGGTGATACTTATACTGAAGAAAGAAATAGGTTCAAAAAAGCACGTTGTACATGTCAAAACAACAACGTCCGAGTTCTTAAATGCTATAGCGGTATCCATGTAATATATATGATCTAAGCTTGTAATATAAGTTCCTTCCCCGTGACTTGCACCTTGCACCGTTGCACTCAACAAAATATCGTATGTGACGCGCATAGAGACCACATTAACGTTTTGCTGAAAATTATAATAAATGTGGTGGTTTTTAGTTATTTAAAAAATATTAATAACACTTTGAATGGTCGCGATACGAGAAATGTTAATTTCGATTCAATTGTAAAATCTGCATACGAATGGTATTTAAAAAAACGTAAAAAGTATTTTTTTCTTTTTTTGTTATTTTATTATTATATTATATTTTAGAATACATGTAAAGTTGAATTAGAGTTTAGATGTAATAAATAGCTTTTTCGAAAAAACGGATTTTTTATTTTGCTTAAAAAAGAATTTCAAAACCTATAATCAACCCATAATCTCACTCTTGTAATTCCCGCCTTTTCTAGGATTTAATACTAGTTTATTGCGTCCACAACAGATGGCACTGTTTATCTGACGCTAGTGTTCCGAGTTTCCTATCTTTACTAGAGTTAATCCACGGGGTGCGATCTTTATAGGGATTGTTTGGAAACGAATGTAGGTTAGTTTCCGATGAAATACTAGATGGCAGCACAAGGGCGTAGTTGGAAAAGTAGTTTTCGGATTTACCTGTAGTTCCTGTGTTTATAGTTTCTGAAAGTGAACATGTGTTTTATAACCTTCTTTTAGCAAAGTTTGTCGAAAGTGCGAGTGTGTTTATAGCGATTTGTTTGTGATCTTTATTGAATCTACCGGATTTTCATTAGATTCTTTTTTGTTTGGGTTTATATTACTTTTCTTTTAATTCGATTTAGTTTAGTGTACATTTAGAAATAAAATAGTAAGCAAAGTAATATCTTGCATTTTTTTTCGTCAGTGAATTTGTTATTATCTCAATGTAATACGTTATTGTAATAAAATAAGAGCATATGTATTGTTTGGTAATTATTGTCAACCTTTATGCATACTTTCTTGCATAAAGGCATTTAATTTCGATTATTTAGTTTAAAAATAAATAAAATCTTGCTGGTCAGTGACACGTTTAGTTTCCGAGGAAATACCAGAGGGCGCTTTCAGGCCCGTTTTTTTAACATTGAGTTGCCATTATACCTTACATTATCTATGAGATGAGTTAATCGTTGGTTGCACTGGGTTGCACTCTCCATCGAATTGAAACAGTGATTTAAATAATCAAATTTCATTAAATTGTCCATATTTCAAAAATATAGAAGTTCTTTATTGAACAACTGACTTACGATGACAGCTTTTGAAGGTAATTTGTACATTATACATATATATATTTGCCGGCATCGGAATTTTAAGGTTTATGTAAAAACTTTCAGAATTTGGAGTGCTTCCGGAAATTGCTAAAGCTATTGATGAATTGGATTGGACGTATGCATTTTGATTATAATTATAATAAACATTGTTAATAATGTCATGTTTTAGCTTGCCAACAGATATACAAGCCGAAAGTATTCCATTGGTTTTAGGTGGTGGAGATGTGTTGATGGCAGCAGAAACTGGTAGCGGTAAAACAGCTGCATTTTGCTTGCCAATTATTCAAATAGTATGGGAAACATTAAAAGATATAGAATCTGGGAAAGTTGCTAAAATGTCAGCTAGCATTTGTAAGTAATTTTTGTATAACTGATTATTTTTATTTATTGATGCACTAAGTGTTAGAATTAGAAACCAATTAGACTGGTTGTATAGAATATCCTTAAAATACGGAGCAGGTGTTGAGGTATTTTAATTCTGATAGAATTTATCTTTTGTTCCTCCGATAGTTCTACACTTTAAGTCCTTGAGAATTGGGCACATATTTGGTAAATAACTAATATATGTAGTGACAGCATAATTCAATGATCTATAGGTTTTTGAAGTTTCTAATCTTTTCGGCAAAATGTAATATCTTTATGTTAACAAGTACAGTACATTAATATAGGATCGAGTTATTTATGATTTGATCATTTCTGAGGGGTGAAAGGAGTTGTCATTCGCATTAGCACTTGCATTTTCTTCTTTTACAAAATGAAGAATCTTCTGATTGATAACAAAGTATGGCATTATTTGACATCCATCTGCAACAAAGCGCATCAATCAATAAAAGTTTTGTTGTGTTGATTTGTTAGCTCCAGCTTGGACAATGTCAACTGTGGATAGAGGCAATGCCGTAGCAGTATCGTCATGTGGCTTACGTGTACAATCAAGGGAGCAAAAAGAATGGCATGGGACTAGGTGTACTAGAGGTGTTTCTGGAGGTAAATGGGGTTTCGAGGCAACAGTAACAGATGAAGGATTGTGTCGTGTTGGTTGGTCTACTTTACAAGCAAACTTGGATCTTGGTACTGATAAGTAAGCACTTTGTTATATAACTTGTTGGCCCATTTTAATTTGTTCATTAGCCATTGATATACCGGTTCCGGCAGGCTTCTATGGTCACCCGATTTCCGATGTTGCACGAGCTCGTGAAGTTACTGGGTGACTATCGCAATATACTGTGAGCAGTCTGCAGTATCTATTCACTATAACTAACTGTAACACATTTTTTATCATACTTGCAAACGTTAAATATCCGTCCAAGATGCATATGATGATGAAGTGGCTGATAAAGGAACAGCCGCACATCTACGCGCCTATCTCCCAATTACTTGCCGCGCTTGTTCGTGCAATGTCGGGTGACAATAGGAGCCCGCCGCTACCTGTATAACAAGCATTCAATTAGTCTTTACATCCGGGATAGCTATGCATTGTAAAAGGCATCGCGTTACTAATTTATTAATGAATTACTAATATATTTTCTTTTCCGTTTCGTTATATAACATTTGTTTAAATTTTCTTGGTTGTGCGAAAATTAAAAACAAAATTTAAATACCGATAACTTAAACATTTATTAACGTTTCGCCCATGTATACATGATGCTTCATCAGAATAAATTGGAACTGTATAACATTGAATAATGATAAATTGAGAATGGAATTATGTATTGCAAATTGTTTTTCTGGAAGCTTACCTTAAACCATCAAAATGAGCCACGCCGGAATTACTGTTTAAAATTAGGGATTATGTTGCAGGATATTTAAATTAAATTTTATTCTTATTAATTGTAAAATTAAATTCCAGACTGTACTAAGTGTTCATGTTTGAAAATATGTGAATTTTTCTTTAAATTTATGCGACATTATGAACGTGAACATTTATTTTATCTATAAAGTTCTTAATTTGGAAAGGATTTTGGATGGCTATATTTCATTTTGTTAGGGATGTTTGAGATTGCATCTGCTCTAAATTTGGGTAAATTGTAAATAAGTATTCTTTATAACACTAAACTAGCCTCAATAGATGTAACCTCATTGTATACAAATATTCCAATAGATTTAGCTATTGTGTCTATTAAAAAACATTGGAATGAACTACAAGATTATACTCCACTACCACAAAACGAGTTCATAAAAGCAGTGGAACTAACATTAAATACAACATATTTCCAGTACATCAACAAATTCTATAAACAAATTTTTGGATGTGCTATGGGTGCTCCAATTTCAACTGTAGTAGCACTGTCACTAGTAGATGAGAATCCTTCGCTAAGTACTCGGGATATTGCAAGGCAGGTGGGTGCGTCTCCTTTTATCGTTTGGTGATCATTGCGGGAAGCGCAATTATACCCTTACCACCAGGATACACAGATAGAGGTATACTCGTTTCAAAACCAAATATCGTCGAAGCCGCGCATGACGTCAGTGCGAGACAAATTACATATGAAATTTACTTCAATAGAGGTTAAAATCGCTGGTTTCGTAGGCGGGATTTGTATTTTACAATTAATGCTTCGCAATGACATATGCATAAGATGCGCGTCGGCATATCTCTATCTGTGTATCCTGCCCTACCACATACAACGGGTCCAGGCACTACGTACAGTAGATTTCGATGCACGTTTAGTCTTGCCAGTGGCTACTGCATCAACATGATATCAATGAAAATTTTGTATCAAGTATCCTTGCAACTGACGAATTGCTAATTACTCGCAACGGAATACAACATTTTAGAAATACCATTTGGAAGTTTGAAAATCCGCACGCTGGTCGTCGGTCTAACTTCCAACATAGATTTTCGGTAAACTTGTGGGCCGGCCTCATCAACGGCATATTTAATTGACCCATTCATATTACCGCAGAGAATGAATGCGTTATGAGTTATTTCATATTTTTGTAAAATAATTTGCCGCATTTACTTGAAGATGTGCCTTTAAATATTATTCAACGAATGTGGTTTCTCCATGACGGTACACCCGCGCATTTCGATCACCACGTATGTACGTGAACATTTAGACAATGAATTTCCCCATCGATAGGTGGTGTTGTTCCTTGGCCTTCTCGGTTCCCCGATTTAAATCCCTTGGATTTTTATTTCTGGGGATACATGAAACAATGAGTTTACTCTAATGAAATAGACACTGTGGAGGAACTCACTCTCCGTGTACAAGAAGCTGGTGACTGTATTAGACACGAGAATATGTGCGCCTTATACGATTCCTGGATACGGCGAGCTCGAGTGTTAGAATGTAGGTACTGTGTTTCTCAATAGGTGAATCCATGTGTATATCTCGGTTAATACATTATGTATACATGCAATTTTTTGTACAACGCTTTTATTTTACGAATACTATTTTGTGTTAAAAAAATGTTAAAACTGAACAAACACCCTGTATATAGGACAACCTATGCAACCCTACTGTATTTATTGCTATAAATTTTCAAACAATATCACTGCGCTTAAAAAACACGTCAATAATGAGAATCATTCATTCGGTTTCAAAGACACAAAAATACTTAAGAAAGAAAACCGGTACAACGCTAGAATGGTGCTAGAAGTGATACAAATTAAAAACAAACATACAGTTAACGATAGACAAGATATCACAAATCTATCAAACACATATTTTCCCTTAATATAAACTTGAAATAATATTAAATTTGTAATATTTTTTTGAATTAACCATGTATAACTAAATATTTCATAGCATATGCGCATACAGAACACAAATTTTTATATAAGGCACAAAAAATTATACGCGTACGTTTTACGATTAAACATTCCTTCAAATATTTTATAATTTACAACCATCTCACACGTTCATAGTATCGCATAAATTTAAAGAAAAATTTACATATTTTCAAACATGAACACTTAGTATAGTCTGAAATTTAATTCTAGAATTAATAAGAATAAAACCGCAGATCAGTGGAAGAAACGGATCTGCGGTTTCGGATGGGCCTAAATCCAATGAGTTAACTTCCACTGCAATTTTTTCCAAAGCTCGTTGGTTGTGTTTATTTGATTAGTCTTAGTTGTACCATTAATAATAATTCTATTTGTTTCAAGAAACGTTACTAAATAGTCATGTTGCTCTTTTGTTGTTTTAGGTAAACGTTTTCTTTCTTCTTCATTACTCATTTTTAACTTTTTTAACCTTTCACACTTCACATTAGGTATAACATCACTATGCCAGCATATGCAACATATTCACGCATGCCGTTCCTCGCACGTGCTCACTAGGGCTGGGCGAAGTATCGATACATCGTCCAGTACTCGATACTATTCTGGGTATCGATCCTCCGATACCTTGGATAACGTCGGTATGGATACCTAAGTATCGATACCTACGATACTTAAGTATCGATACCTACGATACTTAAGTATCGATATCTACTCTATCGCTCGTTTGGCGAGATATACGTACTCAGTAAAATGTATAGATACCTACGATACCTTAGTATCGATTCCTGCGATACCTAAGTAACAATACAAGTATCGATACCTACGATACGTAAGTATCGATGCCTACGATACCTGGATAAATAATTATGTAGCAAATATACATTATATGCAATAGCTGAACAATAGTACATTTTCTTAAAGGCTAACATAAACTAACGTTGACCAGTTAAGGCAAGAAAACTAGCTAGGTATAATATATGTACTTCTTTGAAGTTCGTGAAACGTATAACAAATTACTTACCAAATTGTATAGGAATTCCGCTGAGATTTTAATATGAGTATTTCTAAATTTAATAGCTGTATATTAGAATATAGATTTGGGTCTTTTATAACAATCATTCCCAATTTTTTTTGTTGGTGGAAATCCTTTGTGGATATCGCATGTACTTCGGTCTATAGCACATGATAGTGTAGGACTCCCAGTCGGTGTTTGCAATAACTGGTGTGCTCACTAGGGCTGGGCGAAGTATCGATGCATCGTCCAGTGCTCTATACCATTCCGGGTGTCGATCCTCCGATGCCTTGGATAACGTTGATATCGATACCTAAGTATCGATACCTACGATACCAAGGTATCTATTCCAAAGTATCGATACCGCGGACGGAACCGATACATCGGTAAGTATCGATACCTCGATTGATATCGATACCCGATACCGAAAATGCCAGTATCGCCAAGCCCTAGTGCTCACACATTCAAACCATAACATGATCACATGATCCTGTTAGAAATCGACTGTAATCAACTACTACCGATACTACACGAATGCTAGGAAATAGAGTACATATCTCTTTTCAATGGATGTGTATTGGTATAAAGCGCTTTCTCTTGTATGAAGTAAATCCTTATTTCCTTATAATATTGTTACGTTTTAGGGTTTTAAATAATCTTCAGGCGATAATATTTTCACAGAAGTATTTATTTAAACTAATTTAACACTTAAGAATTACTTGGTAACGTAGAACACTAATTAAACTATTTATTTCAACTAACACAAATTTATATGCACGTCTCGTATTTATATTCACAGCGTCCGTTCTAATTGCGCGCTAGTTCAAGACTGTCCCGCATACGAGATTGTCACCCTTATATACATAAAATATAGCTTCTAGAATTCTCTACACTAAACTAGACTGTTCTAGAACGCCCTCTCTAGAATGTTTCCAGAAAAACACGCGAACCATCCATATATCATAATTACAGTGCACTGCATAATCCATTTTAAACGGCTTTGTCGCTAGATGGCGCCATTCGTAACACTGCCCCCTCCTTAGGACTGTTCCGTCCCGGAACAGCGCCGCTCACCGGCTTCATGGAAATAACGGCACTCTGGTCCCTTTCTGCATTCCGATTTCCCAAAGAAATAGCAGGGCACGGTCCGTCGTTCCGTCGTGACAGCGTGACGAACCTTGCGTCCTTGTCCGTAGTTGGCCATGAATTCGTCGTAAGTAACCTCGGCATTTGGAACGTTACAAACCCGGACATTCTGTTCGCTGTTTTCCTCATGGTTGTTTCCGAGGAATGGGGCCAGTCGGTTGAAGTGAACCACTCTTGGTTTACCGTTCGGCTTCCGTCTGATGCGATAAATTACATCGTTAATTCTCTTGACTACCTCGTAGGGTCCTTCCCATGATCGCTGCAGTTTAGGGGAATATCCACGACGACGCTTAGGGTTATACAACCACACAAGATCTCCTCGTTGGTATGAGTTTTCGTCCGCTCTGATGTCATAACGCTCCTTCATTCGGTCACTTGCCTCATGGATGTTAGTTCTTACGGTGCTGCGGATCTCATCCATTCGCTTCCTGAGGTTGGACACGTAGTCCTCTCCAACTACTTCTTCGTCGGGCTTGAAACCAAACTTCAAGTCGCATGGTAGTCGTAGTTCTCTACCAAAAATTACGTTGGCCGGGCTTTGACCTGTCGTTTCATGAACCGATGCTCTATATGCCAGAAGAAATAGAGGGAGTTGTTGATCCCAATCACGTTGGTGGTCGGCGACAGTTTTTGACAAATATTTTATGACTGTTCGATTCATGCGTTCCACCATGCCATCAGACTGTGGGTGCAAAGCAGTGGTTCTGGTTTTATGGATTCCCAATATTTTGCACACATCTTGGAAAACTGCTGACTCGAAATTGCGTCCTTGGTCGGAATGTAATTCGAGGGGCACACCAAAACGGCAGACTAATTCTTTGACCAGCACTTCTGCCACCGTAGTAGCTTCCTGGTTGGGTAATGCGTAGGCTTCCACCCATTTACTGAAATAATCCATTGCTACTAAAATAAATTTATTTCCACTATCTGT
>SMLS01062261.1:0-21796 GCA_004785975.1 Popillia japonica | reverse complement strand
CTCTAAAAGTATCAAAGTTGTGTTTTTTTTAATGGAACACTATGAATGTTATTGCATTTTTGGATTCTCCGATTAAATAAGTGGCTGTCTTAATAAGATTTATAATGCCTAAACCTTAAGGTTTTTGCGGTAATTTGAATTATCTCCAAATCTAATCTTACATATTTGTAGATTTTAAATACTTAAGAAATATTTAAGTTATGGAAGCAAAATTTACAATGAATATTTAAAGTATTAATAATAATCGTTTATTGCCCAACGGGTACAAACCCAATAACAGGACAAAAATACATGAATACATGCATACAGAAAGAAACGTACTTAAGTATATAACTACTACTACTAAAGTATATAACAGTAATACACATAAATACATACTGCAAAAATTCTTATAAAAAAAATTACAAAGTAATACTTCAAATTAATACAAAGTAAGGTTATAAATAATATAAAAAAAGAAGAAAAATTAATTGAATTTAGCTCCAACAAAAATATCACTATAAATGTTGTCGGCGTTTATTGACATATGTGTTAATGGTGCTCTAAACCAAAGATTTGTTTTCGGCGTGTCATAGGAGAAAGTTGGACTTGTTCTGGAACTCAGACGAGGAACGTGAATGTTGACACTAGCCAAAAGCTCAGAACAATTAATTTCGTACTGCAGGAGTTTATAGAGGAAACGAGCACTTTGTATTTTCCTGCGGTCTTGTAATGATAAAATAGAAAGCTCGTCCAAGAGAAGTTGATACTCAGTGTTTCGCGTTGGGTATTCGCCGGATGTTTTAAATACCAGATATTTCAAAAAACGCCGCTGAATGCGTTCCACTGCCATTATCTGATTATTATATATCGGATACCAAACGATAGAGGCATATTCCAATTTGCTAACAACAAATGAAAAGTACAACTTTTTAAGCAATTCGATATTGTCAAAACATTTAGATACCCGTATAATAAAACCCAGGGTCTTTGAAGCTGCAGCACAAACGGATTCCAGGTGGCAATTGAATGTTAAGCGAGAGTCAAACATTACTCTTAGATCCTTAATTTGCGCAACCCTCCTCAGAACTTGGCCATCTATAGTGTATGTTGCAGCAAATGGGACGGCTTTCCGAGTCATGGATAGGACATAACATTTGTTGATGTTTAAAATCAATTTGTTGTTTGCTGCCCAGTCAACTATATAATCTATACTGTGTTGCAAGTTGATACAGTCATTAGTGTTTGAAATACTGGAGAATATTTTAATATCGTCAGCATAGCCAAGAGTCGAACAAGGTATAGATGCTAGAAGATCGTTGATAAATATTATAAATAATAATGGTCCAAGATTGGAACCTTGTGGTACTCCTGAACGAGATATATATTCCTTGGATCTAAAGCCATTATAAAATACAAAGTTTGTTCTGTCGCGCAAGTATGAAGCCATAAGTAATATTAGCGAAGGACCAAACCAAAATGGTGTAATTTATCCAATAATATTCCGTGATCTATTGTATCAAAAGCCCGCGAAAAGTCTGTATATATGGTATCTACTTGCCCCTGGTTATCAATGACTTGACTCACATATTGTGTATAACACGCTAAATTGGTAACAGTAGAACGTCCAGTAACAAATCCATGCTGCCGAGATGAAATGTAAGGTTCAATATTTTTACAGATATAGTTATAAAGGTATTGCTCAAAAATTTTCGCAAAATTACAGAGGATTGCAATAGGTCTATAGTTCTGTATCTCTGATTTATCATCCTTTTTATGAACAGGAACTATTCAGTAGTAGTATTCAGAAGCTTAGAATGTAATTTATAGTACAACAATCCATTTCCAGACACTTATATGTATATTCGTTTTTGAAAACCCCTACCAACTCTGGGCAACATCTGTGGGGTTAAAGTTTCAAAAGCGTATCTTTTTTAACCCCACAGATGTAGTGCAGGGGTTTTCAAAAACGAATATACATATAAGTGTCTGGAAATGGATTGTTGTACCATAAATTACATTCTAAGCTTCTGAATACTTGTAAAGACATTCTTCATTATTATTCTTATACATAATTCTAAATCATCTGACATTTTTAAATACCACAGGCATCTAGATACATTAACAATAAAAAAAACACCAAATCGTACAAAAAACTATTATTTGGCGTATTCTGTAAAAATACAAAGTGTTTGGTATTGATACTATTCGATAGATAATTAAAAAGTACATTTCCTGCTAAGTTAAAAAATATGGCGTCCTATTTAAATTAATCAAGTTATAGACACTTAAAGTTCTTACTTGATCATTTTTAATTTTTGGACACCCTGTATAAGATGGTAACTTTATTATAATTGGGATATAGAATATGATCTATTGGTACACTTCATTGTAAATTTCGTTTCCATAACTTAAATACTTCTTAAGTGTTTAAAATCTGCAAATAAGGTTAGATTTGGAGAAAATTCAAATTACCACCGCAAAAACCTTAAGGGTTAGGCATTATAAACCTTATTAAAACAGCCACTTATTTTGATGGGAGAATACAAAAATGCAATAACATTCATAGTGTTCCATTTAAAAAAACACAACTTTGATACTTTTAGAGCTTTTGGGACACCCTGTATAATATGAAAATAATTTTAAAAGGTACCCGTAATAGACGTGCATATATCCCAAAAACCAAACTTTTTGAAAGTCAAGCATTTTCGCCACAATATTCCGTACCGTATAGCGTGAATAACCCTGTATAATAAATAGCTAATTTGGTCATATCGAAAAAATATAATTACTTGCATCGGTTAGGGTCTAGTAAAGTATATCCAGCATTTTTCTTTCCAATGGGTCATTCTTGATTCTGAAAATATTCAGATAACTTAGTAGTCCAAACTAAAGCAAGGTGTGTTGTTAATTCAACCAATAAATTGATTTTTGCCCACAAAAGATTAGTTGATTGTCTAAGACTAAAGACGATAACGAATATTCTTAAATCCATGATGTTCCAGTTTAATCTGGCACTTGAGTTCAGGATTTTTTATTCTCTCCAACTACACAAGAATCATTAAATAACTACGAGGTCTAACAAAGAAAACGCAAGCTTTTTTTAAGAAAAATCTATTTTATTTTTTAAATGTCTTCTGATCGAACAACACACATATTCTATCGATGTTCCAACTTTGAAATATCTTCATAATAATGATAATAATAATAATTTATAATAATAATAATAATAATAATAAACGCCTTTATTGGTCATACTACAAATCACTTCTAATACTAACTAACTACTAACACAACTAACTAAACAGATATTATATACATATGTATGTGTATTTAACCAATAGATCTAACGTATAAAAAAGAAAAAAACTATACAAATACACATCTAACTGTCTAAAAATTCCTTAACTGAATAAATACATCGTGTTAGTAAGAGGGACTTTAAGGCATTCTTAAAATTAGTATAGCCATTGACTGTCTTTATCTAATCACTCAACCTCTTATAAAACTTGTGGGTTATTCCGAAATGTGGAAAAAAAGTGAACAAGCAGCACAAAAGCATTGGCTCTTCTCGTAGGATATATGTATGTACATGAATATCACAGTATCTAGTTAACTCATTAGAAGTTCTATCGCCCGCCACTACTGTTTCCAATATGTAAACACGCGGTAATGGTAAGATTCCTAGTTTCCGGAAGAGGCCCCTGCACGAATACCGCCTGGTCACACCCCAAATATTGCGTATAGCCCACTCTGTAATCGGAAAATTCTAGAAGCCTGTCCAAAGTTAACCCTATATATTACACCGTAAAGAAACATCGATTCAAAACATGCTGCTTCAAAACATCTCGATCTGTGATTCTTGCTAATCGATAAATGGCATAACATACAGGAGATAAAGTAGTCGCCAGCTGCTCAATATGGGTCAACCAACCCAAACCAGAATCAATGTGAATACCCAAGAATTTCACAGTAGATATCTGCTGAATGGATTGATCTTGCACTCTTAGTAAATAACTCTCTGTCGTATCCCGTTTCTTCGGCGTAAAATTCATAAATACTGTCTTTAAAAATTATTTAACATGAGCTGCATATTTGTAAGTAGACTAACCACGTTTTCATCTCAAAGACAGTAACTATTATCATCAGCATACATAACATGGTTTCCTGCAGTTATGACATTTGGAAGATCATTCGCAAATAGAATAAAAAGTGTGGCCCCAGGATGGAACCCTACGGAATACCTGTAGTCACAGCTAATTTTGACGGCATTCGACCATTAATCGCAACAACTTGCTTGAAGCCAATTATGCATAATTCCCCGAAGTCCATAGTTGGATAACTGTGACCACCATATCAAATGCCTTACCTTAGATAAACACTTCTTTCTGTTACCGACTTCCACGTATACAGCAGAGAGAAACTTCATTATGGCCGTAATTGTTGATTTACCACTTGGAAAACCATGTTGAGTTGGTTGAATTACCTCGTGCGTATTTATGAAGTCCATTATTTTTTGAGAAGCTATCTTCTCCAGTATCTTGGAGATAGGTGACAATATGGAAACTGGTCTATAATTATTTAAACGCAGCCGATATCCTTTTTTAAATACAGGTGTTATTTGGCTTCTCTTGAACAAATCAGGAAACGTACCCACCTGAAAAGACCAGTTAACTAAACTGCACAGAGGATGCGCAACAATTGTATTATTCATTGTAAATCGATGAATCCAAGTCGTCGAAATAGCTATTTACAACAGCAATTACTTTGGAATTGGACGAAAATCTCTTATCTTCGAATCATTTTTTCAGGTTTGGATGATAATTGCTGGGAGCCATATCTAAGAGAAACGAGGCACTAATTCAAATTACAATTTATGAATTTTGGCCATTGCTACCTCAGACTTGTGGATAGCTGCGATATTCAGATAGAAAAGCACTTTCTTCTTTGCCTAATGAAGTTGTTTCTGTCTGATTTTGTCGTCCAATTGTTGCAGCAAATTGGTATAATACTAAAATATTATTATTTTCATCTTTTCTGAGTCGTCGGCCAACACAGGTCCATCAGAATCCCAAAATACAGGTACTATAACCTTTCCTTCTGACGAAACTGTTTTTGTCTTCATTAGTGGCGGATCACCTTTGAACTGTTCTTTAGTTTCGGAAGTGTAATAGTGGGCACAGATTTCATCAACGGTTATGAAATGGCGCAAAAAGTCCTTCGAATTGGAGTGAAAGCATGCCAAAAGGTTGCAATAAACACTCAAACGATTCAGTGTTTGTTTCGGTGTGAGCATCCGCTTCACTTAACCCGCCAAGTAGTTTATTACTTCCAATTTCTCAATCAAAACGGTAATTCAGCATGATACGGTGAATGTTTTTAATCATACCTGGAGCAGAAGCCGTTTTTGGACGTCCAATACAGCACTCATTTGTGCTCATATGACCATAAATTCGGCAACCGAGTCTTCACCATTGAAAACAAAGGAGAGGACCCCAATAGTGTTGAATCTAACTCTGCTTTAATTTTCGTTAGGTGTTAAACGTTTTAAAATTAAAATACTTTATCATTGTTGCCAACACATTTTTTCAATTTTTACAACTTTTTTTTAACTACGAACGCGATCTCAAATAGTAAATTATTAATTACTAGATTATTAGGTAATAATATATCGTTGTACTTTAATATTGAAAGCTTCTGTAATGAAAAAAAAAAAATAAAACGCCTGATTCCTACGGAAAAAAACAGGCCGAAATGAATAAAATCTGTAGTAAATGTGTGACCTTGTTATAAATAGAATATTTGTGAAAAGACCACATGTGCAATTCATAGAGCAGCAAAGCTGCTTCGTAAACAAATGCATTCATAGAGTACAATAAACATTTATTTACATATCATTCAACTTGATAAAAAATATCTGTTTATATCTACCTATTAAAAATTTTTGCAGCGTTGATTTTAGTGTTGAATCTAACTCTGCTTTAATTTCGGTTAGTGTTAAACGTTTTAAATAAAAATATTTTATCATTGTTGCCAACACATTTTTTCAATTTTTACAAAATCAAACGAGACGGTCACTTTGGCGTACCGTCATATGTAACCTATTAAAGGATTATTCTACAGCATGGTAAAGAAGATTACTCCTAATTCGCCCCATCTCTGTGTTAGACCACATAGTTATCGAACGATCCGCAATAAGTTCCCACAAGTAGGTTTAGTACTTCCAAAACGAAATTGTCAAGTAAGTTTCTACTAAAGTTTGGTCAGACTTTGCTGTCTATTGAATCGCAGCTTCATAAATCTCTTCATGTTAACTAGATAACGTCCCATGGATCCCTATAAGCGCTATCAATGTAAGTATAGGGATTTTTTTTCCATCTTTTCATTCACCTTAGTATATGTTGCAAGAACTAAGAATTGCGACTAGTTTCCTTTGCATCGAACTACTTTTATTAAATCAACGTAGCAAATTGGAAGAGTGGGTTAAGGAATTTCAAAATAGAACCGTAAAGGACGTAGTACCTAGATACTACAACGTCTGCTGGAGGTCCATTCGCATATTTTTCGTTAAGGTAAGACAAATCTGACTAAATACCCTTATTTAGCATTTAGACACTACATTTTATAATCTATAATTCAGTGTTTATTCTACAAATACCTGTATAAATTATCATAATTCTTTCTTTGGTAAATGTGTTAGGTAATGACTGGTTTTAGTTAGTGACCGAGTTTAAGATTAAATTTCAAGTTTGACTACTCAACAGTATACGCAAATTTAAATGCAGACGATAAGTATACCGTGGCCTACTATTGCGAATTAGTGCATCCAAAATAAATAGCTAACGATGCAACCTACTTAAACCGTGCAAATGTATACGTGCACACTTACGAAACTGGATGAAAGTTTTGAGAGCTTCAGCCCATTACATTCAATTAGAATATAAATTAAAATTAGTATCAAGGTCGTTCAATTTTTATGCATATTGTTTATATTATATAATGTGGTTAAGTTACACACAATACAATATCAATACAATTCTTTCAAATAAATTTTTATTTACTATAGTTGTAGAAATCGCGAATCACTGGGCCGATAAAAGCCCACAAGGTATAAAGTTCATCCCAACATAAGACATCAATAAATGTATGGGTCGGAATATTAGGCGATCACTTATTTTGGCTACATGTACTTCCCGAAAAATTAAATGCGGTGGATCATTGAAATTGTCTGCAAAGTACGTTACCCGATTACTTGGATGACATACCACTACATGTACGACGGCAAATGTAGTTCATGTACGATAGGCCACCTCCACATGTTGCCCGACTTGTATGGGAACATTTAAACCAGGCATTTGATAGGCCGAGAAGGAACGATTCTGTGGCCAGCACGAAGTTACGATTTCAATCTGTTGGACTTTTTCCTGTGAGGATACATGAAAAACTTTGTTTATGATCGTCGACGGGAAATTTTAGTCGTCACACACAGAAGCGTGCATCCGGAGCTCGTGGTAGTAATTGCGGACATTACTACTCTAAGTTTTTCTCCTGTTTCTCAGCAAACAGTCCTCTTCAAGTCTACCAGGAATTATTTGAAATGAAAAAAAAACTATTAACTACGAACGCGATCTCAACTAGTAAACCACATGTGCAATTCATAGAGCAGCAAAGCTGCTTCGTAAACAAATGCATTCATAGAGTACAATAAACATTTATTATTTATTTATTCAACTTGATAAAAAATATGTGTTTATGTCTATTAGAAATTTTTGCAGCGTCGATTTTTTTCTCTTACACACGTATCAGACCCGGATTCAACAAAATTTATTTAACAAAATTTGGTAATTTTTTTGGATTTACCTTTCTTGTGATATTCGTTTTATACTGTTTATGTTACCGTCACTATTCATTTGACGCCCTGTATATATGACAAACCAGTAGTAGTAGTAAACGTGCACTGCGATAATGCTGCCTAAATTTGTGATGGAAAGGGAGATTCCTTACTTATGTAAGTCTCAATCAAATAATTTGCGAATTGTTCTATCCTGCAATCCGATGGTCGCGTGGACATGAAATCGTATACAAATGCATCTTCAACTACGTACGGGTGCAAATACATTAATTCAAATACATATATGTACATATAGTGTAACCGTATTCCAATTTCGGAATTTCTGTTTTTATTTTCATTACTAAGTCCAAGTTGCTATATTTTTCTCCACTACGTTTGGGACAAATGAAATCTGCAACGATGATTGTTGCTCCAGGAAATCATTCTTGACGATTTCGATTTAGGTAGGATAATTAAGTCGGAGTAGCTGGTTTATCATTTTAGTACAGTAAGCAGAAGATGACGGCTATCTAAATCTCATTCTTTTAAACATGTATGGTGAAGAGTTGAAGACAATGCTTTGTGCAGATCTGTTAATATAAATTTTTGGCTCCCATTAATACATAAATTACATTTTAGAACCACAAGAAAATACACAAATCTGCAGTGGAATGTCATTTATAAGAACAAGTGTTTCACTCAATAATTTCCTGAACTTCTTTTACTGATTTTGGCAATTATGGAACTTGTAGTTTCAGATACAATATATTGTTAGCAATATACTCTACGTCCTTTGATATTAACATCGCCATGATATCCTCTTGTCCCGAAAGTTCCTTGTGGATTAACTTCCTTGGTTGGATATCTTCAACTGCCTTTATCCGAACACTATTGCTAAACTTCTGTCTATTTAGAACACGCTCATAATTTCATGGTTGTAGTCATCAGGAAATTTTGAAAAACTATTGTCACCTGTTCTCGCTGTATTTACAACTGGCCAATTAGTCCGATTCCTTTTAGAAAGTGCAGGATGTCGGAAGGCTGTAGATTAGACCGTTCGTTCTCTTCAATTTCATGTGCTCCTAAGTGCAAGGCCCTTGAGTTGTGTAGTCACTGCAAAACGGTTTGAGAGTTTCATCTTCCTCACAAAATCTGCATTCGGCATCCTTTCTTATTCCGAGCCCGTTTACATGGCGTGAAAGGATCCCTGTCAATATACGAATATTGGTTTTGCTGAGGTGAGTGCATTCTGAAGATCTCTTTGGTTTATATATTCCCAGAAGAGTTTTAGCTTGCCTCATACCGTGGAAATTCTCCCAGTATTTGGATTTTCTCTGCTCTATTTCACTTTTGCACTTCTCCAGTATTACATACACTGCAACTGATGCCGTAAAAAGATTCTGTCCCCACAAAAGGTGTTCTAGCAGCCTTCTTAGCGTTAGGGGCGTTTAGGGTTATCTTGTTACTTTTGCCTAGCTCGTTTAGTTTGTTTAGACATTGCTGATAATGTAGGAGTTCAGCGCCCGAATGGCTGCTTGACTATAAGATATTATGATAATCTCTTACTTTTCGTAGCTTCTATCGATGTTGAACTCGACGCATCTTTCAACGACGTGTATTTCCGCCTGGAAGGTAGGTACTTGGGCACATTCCCAAGATTTCGGAATACTTGGTTCTAGGCCCATGTATCCCAATTCCAGTTCCCTTTGCCGTTTTGGAGCCATCAGTGAACCATTTGATAGCATTGATATTGAGTTTCGAAACAGTGTCTTTGTCCCATTCACTCTTGGTACTAAGCTTTGTGGTAAATCTTTTCACACAACTGAACCTCCTTGGCGTCGTCTATTCAATCCTTTCCCAATTATTCTGCGTGTGGTCCTTTTCGCTGTGCTCTCCACCAAACTGTGCAGACGAGTAAGGTTTAATACCACTTGAATAGCTGATGTGGTACAGGTTTCCATTGCCCCTGTTATGCAGACACATGCTAATCTTTCCACTTTGGCGTGATTAGCCTTCGCGCTAGCCAGGTTGCTTCTTTTGCTCCAAGCCACTGCTTCATAAGTGATCATTGGTCTTACTATTGCTATCCAGAGCAGTATTTTTGGGCTGCGTCCCCAATTATTCCTTGCAAAGTTTCTACGGACCATTACCTTGTTCGTTATTCATGTTCATTCTTATTCTATAAAGTTTATTATCCAGAATAAGTCCTATATATCTCACTCCCTTCTTGCAATCTATGTCTTGCCCATTAATTCTTATGGTTGGGAGACTTGATTTCCTTTTTTTGTGAATACTATTGAGATAGCTTAGTGGGGTTTATGCTGACACCCACTGATTGGCACCACCGTTTCATAGTAATAAGTGCTCTTTAAACTATGTCACACAGGGACCACACAACCTAAAGAGGAGAGTTGATATGTAGTCTACATTAGGAGACCATAAATATATTAGAACGAACGTTAAAGTCGCTACCGTACGAGGATCAGGTTTATATATTGGTGACCCACAAAATACCAAAATTGACAGAAACGATAAAGAAAGCGAGGTTAGAATCAACTAGGCAGCATAAACACTTAACGACTGAAGACTGGAAAACGTATGAATCATTCGTTTTATTCAATTACGTGGAATTCTACTCGTTTCTGGTTAATTTAGAATCCAAAGGAAAACGTAATTTTTTAATGTTGTGTTTAGTGACGAGTCGCGGCTAGAGGCGGCAACAGAGCGAATCGCCGAGCTCCTAAACACACAAAAATTTCAAAACAATTTTTAAAGTAAATTTTATCAAATTTATAGAAAATCTATGGCAGTGCTTATTATCTGTGTGAGCTCTCTAATTCCCGATATAAAAAAAAATATGATAATATAAAAATTGTACGTGAAGAGCTGTCACGATTATGATTTATTTCGTTTCTCTCAATATAACTTTCACAACTAAACTGAAGGAATACTTCTCGGATTAACCTTATCCTGTTCATAAAATAAAAAAGTTTCAATTAATCTTTTGCTATCTACACAAAATATTTACGATACATTCTAAAATAAAGAAATTAGATTCTCATCAAAAACACTGTATTGAAACTTTCGCAAAATTACTAGACTGTACAAAATTAGCTTCTTAATTAGTCGTATTGTACACGATCTAGAATCTAAACGTATTGAATAGAATTTTAATTCAATTTCATTATCAATAAATATACATAGAAATCGTGAGTTTATATCATGTTCCATTAGACGACGAAGGGGTGTGTCAACCTTTCAAATCGAAATCTCAACTCTATTTCTGTAACAAAGGAATAGAATACGCGCTTTGTTCCGCCGCTTTTGATTTATTCCAACGATTCGAGTTGTAGTTTTCTTTTAGATTGTATCGTTTTACCGCTTCAAATACAAATATAGTACCCCGGGTTACCTATGTTATATACATATGTATATTCTTTCTAGATCTTTTTGCTTACTTTAATCTCAAGATACGATCGTACCTCCTAGATGGATTATCATGCCAGGCTCATATCTGAAACAAGAAAAATAAAGTATAAATATGTCAGTTGGAAATAATGCTATATTGATTTAAAATTAAGACGGTTCAGTTGCGGTAATCTTGATAAAATGAAAAGTAAATCCAGATCATACAAAGAGAATAAATGATCAGAACGACTACAATTTCTTCAAGCGAATTATGCAGCGGTTACGTAATTTATGCTCTAGACATACATTGTAGTACAATGTCGCAGATAATTGAGTTTAATGCTTCCATCAATATACACATATAATCTCTTTTTAATATTATAGAACTTGCTGCGAAATGATTCAAAATTGTGTAACTGTAAGTGCATTAGCGGAATAATTTTCTCGTTGTTGACCTTCATATTATAACTAACAAGTAAATAAGTTAATATGTAAATTGTCTGTTCAAGTAGTTTTTAGCTTATCTTTTCTACATAATCTCTCTTTCTGTTTAGCAGTAATATATCTTTCTGAAATCTATACCCAAACGTTCTCCACAATTTCTACCCCATCACCCAATTTTATTAGGAAACCTTTAGTTGAGGTAAGAGAAAGAAAGGCAAATTATATAATTTTCTTTCGGCTACTTATATGAACACAAGTAACTCTTAGAAGAACACAAAAATGGTTCGACGAAAAAAGTCAAGTGATGCAACGACAAGATAGGCAACAGATGTCCACTTGCAGTGCCAAAGCTTTTTCCATAACTTAGTCTTGGTACAGCTTCAATTTGATGAGTTTTATTGCTAGACAGCGCTAACTCTAACTTTGCCCTCTTTATGAGTTTTATCGTCTTTGAGAGCGACTCCTTAATGTTACTGTCCCCTGTGGGATTCTCTGTGCCCAGCATTAGAAATATTGTCCTGGCCACTGGGGACTGGGAGTTCTTCCTCCTCTTTGCAGAATCTGCAGGTCGCATCTTCCGCTAGGCCTATGTTATACATATTCCTATTTAGTCTACAGTGACCTACTATCATTTTGACGGGTTTCCTGTCTTTACCCAGCAGGTCTCTAGTGAATTCAGGCTTCTTTCCTTCTAGGAGCTCTTTTGTCTGTTTCTGTCCTAGTGATCGTTGTCGCCATTCCTTGAACTTGTCATGTACGCATTCGTTAATGGTCTTTCTGATTTGTGAGTGGGTGGTGCCGAAAGATGTGCCAGGCCAAATCTAAACGGAAATCTATTCACGGTATGATTGTTAACATTATGCGGCACAAGGAGGTGGAAGAAAGAGCGAGGTAAAGAGATGGAGGTAGATAACTCGCTGGGCCGATCGCACCTGATGTCGCAATGTCTTTTTTGACGGTTCTGGGTATATTCTGAGCCAGCTAAAATGCAGGAGGTTTTAGTGGGTAAGCAGTACATTGGATAGTACTGGAGTCCAGCACACCGTCCATAGGATTTCCTCATGAGTAAAAACAAATTACACATGACTACAGATAAACAACCATAACAATGGAGATTTCATATACGTTCCTAAAAATTCGTATCTCTCTAAATTACAGTGACGCTATATGTAATTAAATAGCTATCACCCGAATAAACTATTATACTGTCATCACACGGGCGGACGAATATCTATGCCCGGATATGTACACTTACCGATGTTAAATGCATTCAAAATAATTATATTCTTACTATTATACCGCGTATGTACGCTGATGCGTAAAATAATTATCACCTCTATTGAAAAAGAGGGGAACCGAGCCTGTACATATATAATTATCATATTACCGAGAGCTTTTTTGCGCCCGTTCGACCTGCACATTAGGAAACTTCGCTAAATAACTGTAAATATTCTATTTCAATACAAAGTGAATGACCAGGCATGACTGGTTGTACGGCTGGAGGCTATCAACTCGACTTACAATAATTTATCTTTAGTCATAGTCGTGTTACATTCATCTAAAGGTAAGAAGGAACGCGCTATAAATATATAGCGGGCAGACGTTGGACGACAAATTCGGCTATCTGATCGCTACTAAATGAAAATAAACACTGGCGTCTTGATGATTTTGACGTATCGAACAACTGTGTTTTTCTAAAGCGTGACACAAATATTCTTCCCACTGTGTTAAACGGTCATAGACAGTAATTTATATTCTTATTTTGAGTAGTTAAATCTCTTCGTTGAAGAATTTATTACCAATTTAAATGTATGTGTTGTGATAGTATGTCAATATAAAACTCGTTTTTAAATAACAGTAATAAATTAGCGAAGAAGTTGCGATTTTTTTACTCAAATTAATCTGTTATAAGACCTATTCGTTTGAATTGCTAACTTTGGTCAGTTTTGCCAAAAATAGCAGATTAGAAACAGCAAATAGACCAGTTTCAGCGGATCAATCTGATTTCAGTCGACCGCTAAAATACCGAGCCTACCGAACAGAAGATAAGCTTATTGAACAATTTCTGTCAAACAGCATAACCTCTAAATACATCCATGTGTAGGGGAGAAGTGTGTACCTTGGGACACTGTATACCTCAGGACATGAAGTAATTAGCAAAACTATTCGAATTTTTGCGCCACAACTATATTGTAGTCAAAACCCGTCGAGCTAGGAGGCGCCATATGAAGTATAACGTTCAATCGCACCAATTCTATCACAAATTTCAGATTTCTAGTTTTACGGTAGTGGAAGTAAATTACAGTTTACCAAATATGTGTCCTGTAAAGCAAGAAGAAGGTAAGTTGAGGTAACTGCATAAGTTTCACTAAAATTTCCTAGAATTTAATGTGAAAAGGACTACATTGTGCAGACATTTGCAGAAAAATAGAGCAAATGGAGAAGCTGCGTTTGTCTATGAAGCATCTAATGCTGTTAAACGAATTTTTACCAATACACAAGAAAAGGAACTGAACACATGTTTAAAACAGTGTTATAGCTAATAACATTAAACATCCAGATTCGTGGCTAAAAAACAGAATAGCAGGAATAGATTGGCTACAATGCTTTTTAAAGAGAAATGCAGATCTAAGTTTACGCAAGCCGCAGGCTACCAGCATCGCTAGATCCACTGCGTTCAACAAGGTTAACGTAAATATATTTTTCGACAAGTTGGAAGATGTTATGAGTGTTGTTAAATGAACTATGCAGGCTATTTGATACGAACTTAATTCAGTTTATTTAAATAAATATAATAATGACAGTAATAATTACAATAACATTTCAATTGACATTTTATATCAACTACTTAAAAATAAAAACATAACGGAGTTAACTTGATGATAACAACACTCCCCTTCAAATTAAGATTCCTAGTTTGGCTCTTAATTTGCAAAATTTCAATGGTCCTAATGGTTTTGTCAAAATATCTGCAATTTGATTTTCCGATTCTATATATTTAATTTCACAATTCTCCTTTTGAATTTGATCCTTTACAAAATGCAATTTAACCTCTGTATGTTTTAATCCTATTTCCCGTTTAGCGTCGGTGATTAATTTTATACATGATTGATTGTCTTCATGTATTATAATACGTACCGGTTCGTCTTCAATATCCTCTAAAATTGATTTGATCCAAATACTTTCCGTAATTACAGAAGAAAGAGCTATATATTCTGCTTCTGTCGAAGATAGTGCAACACAGGATTGTTTCCTTGATGACCATGCAATAATAGCTCCTCTATATTTTATTATATAGCCTGATGTAGACTTTCTAGTGTTTACATCATTAGCCCAATCTGCATCTACATATACTACCAAATTTTTGTCATCATTCGGTTCTAACACCATTTGTGCTTCCTTTGTATTTTTCAAATATCTTAAAATATGTTTAGCATACATCCAGTGCTCTTCATTAGGTTTCGATTGAAATCAATCAATTGTCTATAATCATTTTGTGTTTCTTCTTCCGTTTGATCATTTAATTTTAAATCTTTTTCCATCGGTGTCTTCTTTCCTTTTGCGTCAGTCATATTGAATCTTTCAAGAAGTTTTTGTATATATTCCGATTGATTTAAGGTTAGTATTTTCTTCTCTGTGTCCATAGTTATCTTTATACCAAGAAAATATTTTATTCTTCCTAATAGATGCATTACAAAGTTTTTCGTAAGTAAAGTCTCTACTCTTTGTATTTCTTCGTCTGTATTTGCTGTCAATATCAAATCATCAACATATATCAGTAAATAACCTTTAACATTATTATGTATTCTTTTATATAAACAATTATCTATTTTTGTTCGTTTATATCCGAGTTTTACCATATAATTATTAAAACATTCATTCCATTCTTTTGATGATTGTTTTAGACCATAAATTGTTTTATTCAATCTACAAACTTTATTACCTTTAACAAATCCAGGTGGTTGTTTCATATATATAGTTTCTTTAATTGTACTATTTAAGAATGCTGCTGTGAAATCTGCGTGCTTAATATTCCAACCTTGTGCCACAGCATAAATTAGCAACATACGTACAGTAGTCATTTTAGCTACTGGAGAATAAGTGCTTTCATAATCAAATCCGTATCTTTGAGCATAACCTTTGGCAACTAAACGAGCTTTATATCTTTCAATCATACCATTTTCATTTCGTTTTATTCTAAAAACCCATCTACAATCCAGAATTGGACTTTTTGGTCTATCAACAAGTGTCCAAGTTTTATTTGCTTCGTGTGCTTTTAATTCAATTTCTATTGCTTTAAGCCAATAGTCACAATCAGACCTATTTTGAGATTCTTCAAATGTTTGAGGTAAATCTTCTACGTATGCTTGGGCATTTAAAGCTATTACTGCCAAATTAGACATGTCGTAGTCATTATGCCATATTGGTTTTCGTTTGATTCGCTTTCTTAAATCTTCCTTGTTTATTTTTACATCATTAGTTGAATTTACATTGTCATCGTTTACCTTGCCTACCTTCAGAATCCTTTGCAAAATTATGAATGTCTTCATCTGCATTTTCTTCCAATTCATTCTGATAGAAACTATTTTCATATGAAAAATTGTTTTCGTCAAACACAATATCTCTACCACAGATAATCTTTTGTTCCAGTGGGCACCATAAACGATAACCATTTGTACAGTAACCCACCATAAAACACTTCTTAGAACGTGAAGTAAACTTATTCCGATTTAATTCCCTCGGTATATGCAAAAATGCTGTACATCCAAAAACTCTGAGTTTACTTAGATTTGGTTTTTCGCCAAACCACATTTCTGCAGGTACAATATTTTTTAGTGCATTTGTAGGACTACGATTAATTATATATATTGCAGCTAATACTGCTTCTGACCAAAACGATTTATCAAGCTTTGAATTTAATAGCATACACCTTGCTTTCTCAACTATAGTTGTGTTCATTCTTTCTGCTACGCCATTTTGAGCAGGCGTGTAAGGTATTGTATATTCAAATTGAATACCTTGTTTTACACAAAATTCTTTGATTTCTTTTGAAATATATTCGCCGCCATTATCACATCTAAAACGACTTAATTTAACATTGAAATGTGTGGTCGCCATTGCTTCATATTTTTGAAAGTAGTATAATACTTCAGCTTTAGATTTTAAAGTGAATGCTACTGTAAAATGGGTATAGTCATCTATGAAAGTTAACACATATCGTTTTTGATCATAAGATATTGGATTTATAGGACCAAATAAGTCACTATGTAGTAGTTCCAGTGGTCTTTTAGCTCGTATCCTTTGGTTAATATAAGGTAGTCTTGTTTGTTTACCTTCAATACAATATTGACACTGTTTTGTAAATGGTTCAATTTTGTCAATTCCTTTAACTATCTTTTGCAAATTGTTAAGATAAGCATTATTTATGTGACCTAACCGTTTATGCCAAGTTTCAGCACTGACATTGGCTACACCTATATTCGCAGTCTTATTTAATTTTGTAAAATTTAGTTCATATAATTTCTGTTTACGAATCGCAACTGCGACAACCTTGCCATTTTGAGAAATAATTCCTTGGCTATCTTTAAATGTAATATCGTAACCATTTATTTCTAATTTTAAAACTGATAAAAGGTTATATTGCAAACCTGGTACTATTAATACATCATTGATTATAATGAAGCGTTCTCTATCATTTACGTAGGTACAAGTTTGAATATTACCTGAATCAAGAATAAAATTAAATGTACTATTTAAGTCATTACTTGCAATTGCCGGGAAACTAAAATTTCCAGTTTCATCATCCGATTTTGCCTCTATCGCTACGTATCCTGATTTCTGTTTTTCCTGTGTATTCCTTTTGTGTATATTTCTGTTTTTCCTGCATTCTGATCTTTTGTGTCCTATTTTTCCACAGTTATAACATTTAAACTTAAATTCACCTTGCCCTTTATTTTGAAAAAGCGTTTTTGTAGGTGTTGTAAAAGCAGCAGGTATAGTACTATGTTTTCCAGCATCTTTCTTACTGTTCAACCATTTGATCTGCTCATCTAGTAATCTATTCTTAACAAAACTTAAAGTCAATTTTTCAGACGATAATGTCTCTAACGCCACTACTACAGTATTATATTCAGCAGGTAACGTAAGCAATAAATGACATACAATATCTATGTCTTCCAACGTCGCACCTGCTAATTTAAGCTCTCGTATCGTATTGTCAAATTTTAGAAAATGTGATTCCAAAGTTTCTATTCCTGAATTCAATTTCATTGTTAATAGTCTCTTCCTCAACAACAGCTGATTTGCAATACTTTTCCTTTCAAAAGTTGTTGACAAAATATTCCACATGTCAAAAGCTGTATGTTGATCTTTGACGTATTCCAAATGCGAGTCAGCTATACGCATTATTATATGTGATTTGCATTTTCTATCACGTTTCAAGAAATCTTCCTTTTTACTGTCATTTTCTTCCGCCCCTATCATTTCATTGACATCTGTCTGTATAAATTCCTTTAATTTCAGTTCTTCTAAAAGGATTTCCATCCGATATTTCCAATTATTATAATTGCTTCCATCAAAAAGAGGAATTTTGTATTTCTCCTCCAATGACATTTTGTATATTTTCTTTAGTTTCAATATGCTGGGCCCATAACCTGTTGTTAAATGAACTATGCAGGCTATTTGATACGAACTTAATTCAGTTTATTTAAATAAATATAATAATGACAGTAATAATTACAATAACATTTCAATTGACATTTTATATCAACTACTTAAAAATAAAAACATAACGGAGTTAACTTGATGATAACAACAATGAGGAGATTTATGTTTGCTGCACAGAACATCTATAATCTTGATGAAACAGGTATATCAACTGTTCATAGTGCTGTACGTATTATTGCACCGAAAGGAATGGAGAAAGAGGACCTAACATCACTGTTATATCGGCAATAAATGCTTAAGGAAATTCGATCCCACCACTATTTGTATTCCTAAGGGTCCACTACAAGCAACACATGTTAAACGGAGCTCCAGTGGGAAGTGTGGGAGTGGCCAATTTGAGTGGTTGGTCTAACTCTGTAATATTTTTAGAGTCATTTGTAAGACACTCGCAAGTAAATGAAGAAAATAAAGTGTTATTGAAATTAGATAACCACGACAGCCACATTTCGGTTGAGTCACTAAAATTTGCGAAAAAAAGGGTATAGTGATGTCGACCCTGCCACTCCACACCAGCCATAAAATGCAGCCACTGGACAGGACCGTCTTTGGTCCCTTGAAAAAGTATTACAATTCATCGAGTAGCGAGTGGCTTCTGTCAAACTGTGGTAAACCGATCGCCATTTACGATGTGGCTGAGTGTACGAGCAAAGCTTATCCTAAAGCATTTTCAGCAGAAAATATACAATCGGGGTTCAGAGTATCTGGCATTTTTCCGCTCAATAGGGATATATTTGGAGACGGTGAGCTTTTAACTTCAAACTATCATCGCACCTGATGCTACACCTCCACCTGAAGATGAATCCGCCGTAGAAGAAACAGCCATTTTAGTCGATCTGCAACATGACCATTACATGTCGAGTACGTCATCGGCAGCGCAAAATCATCTAACTCTAGAATTGATCCGTCCGTTTCCAAAGGCACAAGCAAGGAAGAGTGGTAAACGTGGAGGTTGAAGACCCGGTCGCTGTAGAATTTTAACGCACACGTCCGAGAAGCGTGAAATAGAACAACAAGCTGCAGTAAGAGAGATTACGATAAAACGCAAACAGGTAGCAGTTAAAAGAAAAGTCATGGAAGTTAGCAGCAGTAGTTCAGAAGATGAAGAACTCGTTGTATCCGATGATAGTTTGCAAGATGTTGAATGGGGAGCGCCAGATGAAACTGAAATATCGGAATATTTCAAGGAAAATGATTTCATTTTGGTCAAGTTGTCATCGAAAAAATGCTCTAAATTGTATGTGGCTAAGCTTATTGAAATTTCGGCATTGGGCATAAGTGTTCAGTACCTAAAGAAAAAGCCCATGTATTGTTAGGTAAGTTTTACAAGACGCATTTAGCTAAATAATATTCTTGACAATTCTTTATGTAAAACTATTGGAATTACATGAAAATAAATTAAAAATGATGTTCCTTAGAGATAAGTATAATTAGGTAGGTACTTGCTTTACGTGCTTAGCTATATCTGTTTGCTATGTACGTTTTATCTTCAATTGTTATTTAGACAAAATGTATTTCTTTAACAGGCACTCCTTGCATTGTTTTAGTTTTATAATGGATATGATAACACAAGTAGCAATTGCCTCTGCCTGTGATGATGATGATTTATTAGATACTACGTCTTCTTCAGATGATGAAATGGAAACTGTACAAATAATTCAGTATTCTCTAAACAGTCGCCAATGTATTGAAAACTATTTTGGTCAAAATAGTTTTCAATACATTCAAAATACAATGATGTTGAATTCAAAACACATTTTCGGTTCGGTAGAGATAGAATTAAATTTTTTTGAATGACAGTTTTTTCCTCATCATCAATTTACCAAGATCTTTTGAGAAATCGTTAGTGAGGTACTTTTGACATTATAATTATAAGTAGTGTTAATACTTTTCAGCAAGTTCGAGATTAAATGTGACAGCCTACAAATCTATGTTAATTTTTGTATGGTTTGCATTACATAAAGATGGTTATAGACAAATTGGTGATCGATTTGATCTTTCAATAAGTTCAGTCTTTGAAGTAATAACAAGAGTATCTTTATTTTTAAGTGGATTAACTGAAAATGTTATTAGATTTCCAACAAGCCGAGAGCAAACACAGACGGCAGAATATTTTTTTGAAAAGTGTGGATTTCCAGGGATCATTGGTAAGTTGTGTATTATTTTTGTTTTCCAAATTATATATGGTATATATATTTTATATTGTAGGGTGCATTGATGGTTGCCATATCTCAATCGATAAACCATCAAGATGGGATATAGATTATCTAAATCGGAAAAATTTTTATTCGATTATGCTTCAAGGAGCATGCAATGAAAAAAGAAGTTTTATAGAAATTTTTGTTGGCTATCCTGGATCTGTGCATGATGCACGAGTTTTTAAAAATTCTACTCATATCAAAAAATAAATGGCCTTGCAGAAGAACCAATTTTTAAAGTACCTAACAACATAATATATATGTACTATTTTCTTGGCGATAGTGCCTATCCACTAGTAATTAATGAATGTATTAGTACCCTATCGGGATAACGGCCACTTGACCGGCCATTTAGAAAAATTTTACTAAAAAGTTGTCATGTACAGTTGTACACAATAGAACATACTTTTGGCATCTTAAAACAACGCTTTCAACAGTTACAGCATGTAAAATTAAGAGGACACAAACGCATTTGCCATTTCATAAGGGCTTGCTGTGTTTTACACAATTTACTCAGTGACGACTCCAGTGAGGTTGCTTAAGATTGTTTGTTAAATGTAGAAGTAGAAGAAGAAATTCACAGTGAAGAGGCTAATCTTGAAATGCAAAATATACGCGATGAAGTAGCCAATATTCTTGTTGCTCATTGAGATGTATTACAAAATTGTTTTTAATATACATTTAATACAGTCCGTGTATACAGCTTCTCTTTGAAAGCATTTAACATGAAATACAAAATTAAACTTTTAAGAAAATCAAATTTATTATTTACAAAAAAAAATTATTCTAATAAATTATACAAAAACGTAACATAACAAATAAACTCTTGATATAAAACAAAATATATCCATGTAGGAATAATAAAGAATTAGTGTTTTTAATCCTTGACGCTCTACTGCCAGATTATCATTGATATTGAAAAAATCCCCAAAACAGTGGCAACTCGTCTTCTGGACCAGATTTCTCACTTGGTATTATTGTCTAGGAATTGTAAAATTTGTCTTCTTTCAATATCCATTCTGAGATTGCGAATCCCGGCCATCGATTTCACGCTGTTCAGCTAATAGTACGGGAGCTAGCAACGTTTAAAAAACAAGAATTTCAGGTCAGCTGATTTTTTGATATGTTGTCCTTATTGCTCCTTGGGTTAGAGGCTGAGCCGTCTGGCTGGCGGTAGCGGTTGCTTATATTACTGCGCAGCCTACCTGTACAG
>SMLS01062259.1:0-23502 GCA_004785975.1 Popillia japonica | reverse complement strand
TAACGTGTGAAGAAATCTGACTTTATATGGTTTAACCTTTCTTGCTTTATAAACGCGTTGCAAATGTGATCTGCTAATGAGAGTCTGTTCTGATCGCTTTCTTAGTGACAGTTTGGGTTGTTCACGTAATGAATCCATTGCTAACACAGTACTTATGTCATCTTCATCAAAGTTTTTCTTTTTTTTTGGTATATTATGTACACTGCCGGTAATCAGAAATTTTTTAACCAGTCTGGATGCTGTAGATTGGACCAATACTGTGTTTGGAAACTTCACATTAAATAGTCTAATAACCGCTGGAATAGATAATTCTCCTATACCATAACACTGAATTAAGTAGATCCGTTCTGGTAGAGCAAGCATAACTTTTGTGATATTTCGCAGTGATATTTACGAATTTTGAAGATCAATTTTAGACCACAGAAAACACTACGTCAATTTAGAATTAACTATTTTTGACAAGTGTCAAAACGTTATTTTATTTTTATCTTCTTACATTCATAGCACACTTTGCGTTTTGGAAAATAAGGCAACACATACATTTCCAAGACATACTTGATCTTGTTGAAATTTTGCACATTTGCATAATTTATCAATCTGAACAATTTTTCTTAATAACATTTTGTCGTATCTCCTACAGAAAAAGCACTTTATTAGTGGGAAAAATTACTTTTGTGTAAATTACCAAGGCATGCTTGATCTTGTTGAAATTTTGCACACTTGCGTAATTTGTCAATCTGAACAACTTTTCTTAATAATATTTTGTCATATCTCCTACAGGAAAAGCACTTTTCGTACATTTTCAAGGCATGCTTGATTATTCAAAACAAAAAGTATGGCACAAATTAGTTTCTGTCCAAGCAGGGCTGAACCCCAGAAGATGAAATTTCAACTCAAAAATTTTCAGACTTTTTTACCTATTCATGCGTCGATCCGGGGACACACTGTATACATATGTATGTATGTATGTAAGTATGTAGTGAATTTCATTAGTAGAAATCTAGTAAAAGATGTGCAATATTCATTTAATTATAATTTAATATTTTATACGTACATACGATCTTGCGTAAGTTACCAGATGACTGGAATAAACGTAAATATTTTGTTTGTTATGTTCAAAAATATACGCTCATTGGATGTTCTCGGTTAGGTTATTTTTGAATATTCTAAAGTTAAACTTGGCAAGAGATGGACTTAATTTCTGCCTTCACTAATCAAATACACAATATTAAACGTCATTAATGCGTTATATACGGGATGATTCTCAACCTATATCTGCATAATTTGAGGGTTTATTTCTTCATTTAGGGTTCATTATTATGTATGCATAATGATTACCTGACAGTTTTTAGCAGAGGTTTGACGCTTCGTTAGCTTCTTAGTTTTTATTTGAAAATCAAGGTGCTCTGAATAATTATAGGGTATTTATTATTCTTCTAATTTAGATAGGAGTCGATAGAAAAGAAAAATATTTTTAGAAAATAACTTCTTTTAGTAAGAGCTTTTAGTAAGAGCTACTCTTACCGTTATTTTTAAAAATTTCCAGTAGACTACGCAGTGCACTTTCAACACATCATCTTCAAGCTTTCCCAGCTTTAAGTTTCAACAATACGGTATTTTAATTCTGTCTGAATTGAATTTTAATTACCAATTTAATAGCTCTACTGTAGAACTAACGGCGGCCTCTTTGGAGGTCCGGTATTTCTCAGGAAACGTTATTGAAATACTTTGAACCTTTGATGTCACATACCAATTTAATTTGCGGTAGCGTGCGATGGCATACATTTTGAGATAGTATCGGCGAAAGATTCTCGATGGGATTCAGGTCAAGGCTTAATGTCAGCCATTTTAAAAGTTTAATTCCATGGTCTTCAAAAAAATTCTTTTGCTGAAGCTGTTGCATGTATGGGTGTGTAATCGTGTTGCAATACATCATCATTTGCGGTATTTTTGGGCATTCATTCGCACTTCGTCAACTCTCGCATCTTACTTTTGGCACCTTTCTTAAAGCCAGTCGTAATTGCATCCATCAGATCCATTTAAATTAAATGTCTTTTCATCAGTTAAAATTACGTGCTCTCACAATTCGCGGGAATAAACATACCCTTTTGCAAAATTGAGCCTATCTTTAATGTGACGCTTTTTGTAATGGTCTTTTTTTGCATTTAGACGTATTTGTGGTGAGCTTCTGCTGTAATCCATTTGGTTACAAGACTAGGATCACATTTTAGATTCATTCTGCTAGCAATTTGCCAAAAAGGACTTCCTGTTGATGCAATATCGCGCAAAACTGCCCGCTTAGTTTAATCAGAAAATCGAAGTGGCCTTCCTGGTTGGCGTTTATTCGCATAGTTTTCTACACCCTTTCATAGAATCATACCCACGACAAGTTGCGAAAGATTAAGTCTGCGGCCAATGTTAATTTATGTCATTTCACAATCTCTTAAGGTGCCTCTCAAGAACTGACCGACAACACATTATTTTATTATAGTACGAATGAAACAGCCTGATCAAAACCAATGTTTCAATGAATTCAAACTGCATACCGTGAAGGAACCAACAAATAACCTATACTTTTTCAGAAGGTACTACAACTAATTTGGCGAGAAAGTGTTCTCTGTATTTGTTATTGCAGTTAACATGCCCACCTACATACAGATAATTCTTAAAAACGAATCTACAAATATCTATCCATTAATATATCTCTTTAAGTTTACTTTTGTTATAAAAGGAAAATAATATACCTAATATCCTATGATTATTCACAGCACTTTTCCTATGAAAGTACAATATCTTCGAAAATCGAAAATAGTGTAAATAAGTATTTCGATATTGCTACTATTTTGAGAGTAATAACAGGGTATGTGTTACCAAATGTAGTTATTAAAAACCGAGGAAGAAGCATTCGAATTTCGATAAATTTGTCAATACCTATTTATATAAAAAATACCAGAAAAAAAATTGAAGCTGGCGGAGAATATTTCTACGAATGTTGGCAAATAATTTTATGACGTGGAATGGTATCACATTTCTCGGTTTGCTATCTGCTACTTTTCAAGCCACTCTTCGCACATACAATGCACTATCAAGGGCAAACGTAACTACTCAAACTGCAATAAAACTTGTCTATCATAGGCTTTCCGTCGCCGTTTTTAGATTTAGATGGGCTCCATAGTAGCTGTTGGCGTGCTTTTTACGGCACCTTTTCCAACCACGCTTTTTCCATAGCTTTTAGTATAGATGAAGATAGGGTTATGGATCGGTATGCCGTAGCCTCAGCATACAAGTGTCTCCCAGGTTTGAGCATGAAGGCAACCCTTGCCCTATTCCACATTATCGGTATACATCTTAGAGCTACACTAGCTCTTTATATTTTACATGGCAATGGTGGTATGTGTTCCTCTCCTTGTTGCAATAGTACTGGGAGTATTCCATCCGAACCAGAGGTTGAAAGAATTGATAGCCCATACTACCCAGTCGTATGTTATAGGCCTTTTAGCCAACTCCCAGCAGCGTTTGTCCGCTCTCTGTGGGTGATTTTGAGTTTTTGTCTGGTTATCCGCATTTCAGGTTTGACTTCTTCTGAGTCTCAAAAATTCCTTTGAAGTAAAACTTCGAGGGTTAATTGGGTCTTTTGCTAAAAGTTTGTAGGGTCTTGCTGCGGCAGATGTAGTTTCTATACACTCACAGAACTTCCTCCACGATTCCTTCTAAGCTTTTTTTACAACTTGGTTCTATTCAGTGAGTGTTTCTGTAGTTTTCCCACTTATCTGTCTTTTTCACGTTGTTGAAAAGTTTGTGAGTTTTCCGTCTTGACTGTGAAAGATCTTCGTTCCATCAGCTTAGGGCCTTGGAACCTTCTCTTTTCATTTGAGGACGGCAAGTATGATATGCGTTTAATGTAGCCTCTTGAAGTTGTTCAGAGGCTATCTCAATATCATATGGATTTTTAATGGTTTGACTTGTTTGATGTTGTTTCCCAGTTCCTGTCTGTATTCGTGCTAGTAGGTTCTTTGCGGATTTCTGTTTCCGCTGGTTTATCTATAGATTTGATTCCTATGAAGCGCACTCAGTAATTTATGTACTCACATGCAGGGAAATTATGGTCAAGTCAACCTGTTTCCTTCTCTGTGTTACAAAGGTGGGTTTAGAGTTTATAATCTCAAAAAATCTCGTTGTTTTGAACAGTGGAAGTGGCGGCTGGAGCGAGTCCTGCTACTTGTCCCTCAACAAGCCAGGGTTCCTGTATGCGAGCCTTGTCAATGCTGCCCGAGGCCAGCAGATTGCACAGTGAGGCGGATGCTGCCTTGCTCTGCTGAAGGTTGATCCAGGCTACCCTCAGCATCTTTGGTTTCCTCCTGCTTCCCTATTACCTTAAAGGGTTTATTGTATGCAGCCGCAGGTAAGGGGAAAAGCTGTGACCGTATTGGCCAATCAACATTCGCATTTTATGGGATATTGTGCAAACCTGTTCCACGTAAATGTTGCCAGCCTTCGAAAATTTACGTGGTTGAGTAATGTGGAAATATACTGCACATTTTCGTTCTGCCAGGCTAAGATTTCTATTATACAAACTAGTTGCCCTATATCAATCATATATTGAATGAACGTAAAATTGTGTGACGAACAAACAAGTCAAATCAACAAAGCACTACAAAAACTAATCAAATTTTCATTATACACAAAAAGAAGATAAGAATAGGTAAGAATAAGAGAGTTAACCAAAGTAGATACATACATAGGTATATGTATACGTGTTGAAATTTGACAGTATTTGAATGAAACTACATATGTTAGAATCGCTACCTCTGACCTATTATTCATAATCTTTTCAGAATATGTTAACTTATTATCCAGATAGTTTTTCCACTTGTTAGGTCAATGATAACACTTGCAATTCTAACAAAAGTCAAATTTATTCCAAAACCTCTTGACAAGGTTTTTTTGCCATGTTTTTCCCTAGTCCTCGAACAGAATTGTTAGAGCTTGACAAAAAAATACATTGATATAAGGAACATTAGTGTTATGATTATAAATTTACATTTCAAAATATCTTAAATTGTCCAATATATTGTAAACATAATCCTATATATCACTGAATTTCTTTGTCTGTAGATAATTTTGTTGATAGGCATGGCTAGTTATTTATTTATAATTTGACACTAAATAAATGTCAATTTTATTCCACTGAAGAAGTTGTTACGAAAACCAGATTATAAATTTTGTAAAGGTTTTGGAATAAATTTGACTTTTGTTAGAATTGCAAGTGTTATCATTGACCTAACAAGTGGAAAAACTATGTGGATAATAAGATAAGTTAAAAGGTCATAAAAATACATATATTAAGAATATGTTAATAAACATTTTTTGGATAATTTTGCAAAATTTGTTTATTTCAGTACGCTAATAATAAGTTACTACTACCTACCATTTTCAATTTTTATTTATTATCAATAAATATTTAGTTGCAGGGTAAAATCGAAATGGACACTTATAACTTACCTAACTGACCTATTTCAGTAAGTGTAATTAAACGTAGAATGTTTAATTAATCTTGTTAGTTATCATAAATCAACTAGTTTAGTAAGTTGCAATAAATCTGCAATGTTATTATGGTCATTTGTTATAATTTGGAACTATAACAAATTACTTATGCTTACAAAGCGTTATAATATAATAGGTAAGTAATAAGAATATTTAACAACTCATTTGATTACAATACGAGAGCACGAGAATGGAACAATAGATGTAACACAAGCACATTTCTCCGTATATCACTGATAATAAGTAAATAACGTAACTTCAGTCTCGTGTTTTAAATCATTTAGACTAAATCCATTTAATTATTTAGATTACAACTAATTTAAAAGTGGTAAAGATAATAACACTTCTTTAATACAAACTCACTAAATAGAACGTAATTCGTCAGGAGAACAGATATCTGTTAGTATTGCCTAAGAGAATAAATACGAACATATTTTTGCCACGTTATATTGAATCTGTTACAATTATATGTAAATTTGATATAAATTTTATGTTGTTCAATACTTACGACAGAAATATATTAAGTAGGTAATGATAAGCGATACATCCGCTATAAAAGATTCGCTATCAATTTATATGTGGTACTGCTTCTTCTTCCGGCTATGTATACTAAACCTAACACTAGTGTGTTTATATTTCCATGATTTACTTATAAGTCTTTAGACCATAAAATGATTGATTTAACTAGATCATATAAGAACTCTATTTAATCAGACGGGGTAAGGTGCAATTTTGCGACTTATAAAAATTATTAAAAGCAAAAGAAATACAATATTTTCTTTATTTTCTTCATTATTTATTACCTCTCATACAAGATAATCTAAAGTTATCCCATATAGTTTTCTGTGCCCTAAGTCATCAGCGCGCCATTTGGAATTAGTTATTTATGTGATTTCAAACTTACTAACTATTTAGTAAATTGAATATCAAGCGACATCAAATGTCAATCAAATCATTGTTAAATCAAAATAATGTTACTTTTAGAATTGTCAGCTGTTATATTTTACTTAGCGCTCACATTGCTATGTAGGATTTTCCCAGCTAATCTGGATTCCTAGAGATCTAGCTCTGCTACATGCTTCAATGCGAAACTTTTGGCCACTCCCCATTATGGTACGGAGTTTTATGTGATTATTGTAGTTACTATATGTGAAAGTATTGAGTACTTTGTCTGCCCGTTTCCGGAGTATTGCAATTTTTTCTATGAGAATATTGTTTTTTGGTGTTAAAGATCGATCTGTTTAACTGTTATGCTACAAAACCCACCAACTCAATTTAATATCAACCGTTTCTTCATAAGTAATAATTTAGCTACATATGTACATACATACATATAGGTACATATACATAGTATGTATGTATCTGCACAGCCGTTTTTACTGCCAATTAAATGCAAATGTCATCTAAAACTTCAATATTTATGAAGAAATTTAATAATTGTGTATATCTGCAGAGATTAAAATCATTTTAAAGCAGCGCGTGTATTTGCTAATCGGAAATTGTAAAATTCGCGTTTAAATGTTAACTATTAGTACGTACCGTGAACTTTACTACATTCAAGGCTAGACAGGGACAGTGCGGAAATATTTCAAGCGTTCTCACATTATCGTTACCTTATCAATGTTATTATAACTTTACTGAGGAATAAATAGATAGGAAAGGAAAATCATGATCGCTCGCAATCAGTCTTCTTTTCGTTTTCACGACATTCCAGGATGCACTGCAGCTCACAGTGTGTCAGTAATTGCATTATTAAAAACTTGTGGTATAATTGTTTGTTGTTAAAAACTATGGCAAAAATGTAATCAAAATAGGTTTGAATATAGTGTTTTTTAGTTGTACTGTTAATTTTTTCAATTATACCAAATTGGGTGTAGGTAGGTTTTAAAACGTTTCATTTACTATGAACAACTATTAGAAATGGTACCGACGATCAATTACCCTTTAAATGGATATGTAGGATATATTCGAAAAGTACGTTACCTTACTAATGCTTTTATTAATTTCAATGATCAATGAAGGACTGTTCTTGTAAAAACACTAACGAAATAGAAGAATTAGCGGATATTGGAAAGAATTGTAAATTGTATTAATGTAAATAGTGTTTTATTAATAAGAATATTCCAATACCTTATTTGCCCAAGTATTGTCGAAAATTACCATTTAGGAAGTTCGAAGATGTACGATCTTCTGTAACGGCCATCGAATGAACAACATTATTGAAGCAATACACTTTTCTAATACGTCCTAGACATGTTCTATACGAAATTCTTGGCTAACCTATCCTATGGATTTTTTCATCTTCCAAACAATTACTAACAATATTTACTCAATAGAGTAATACAAATAGAGGCTTTCTGAACCGAAAATCTAAATAATAAAATGTTGCACCGTGCTCCATACGTTTTGATGAGGTTCTTGAAGACCGGTTTTGTGGGCTCTCGATAAGCGTTTGTGTTCGTTGCTTGTCGGTGCAGGTAGCTGCAATTTTAAATTTGGACGACTTCTTATTCCTATGTTTTTGTAGACACTTTTTTTATTGTAAAGTCTCTTATTAACATGTCTTTTCTTCTGCTTTTGAACTGTCTACGTTTTATTAAATACTGTATGTATTATGCTGCGAGAACATGTGCACTGTAATTCGAAGATGCCGCCACACTACAAACCTCGCAGAAAACTATGCTAATAGACACAGGAGATCATATAAAGTGAATCTAAATGTGAGCATACTTTGTATAGAGTTACGGAACGGACGTGGCTTACAAAATAACCTCATTACTTAAAATGTAAATCTTAACGTATATGGGGTCCTATCGAGCAAGCAATTATGAAACTCTCAAGGTTACAAAGATGTGTATTACTGATACTGCTAAAGCGCGCCAACAGCTGCTGTGGGGATCATGCTAAACCTGCCCGCTTGGATGAAGGGAGAGGCGAGAATAGGAGCACATAGACTGAAATGTGGTGGGAATTGCAGAACCCAGAATACTTCGGGACATGCCAAAACAACCATCGAGATTACAAACCCTGTCTTTGACATGGGTTGTGACAGAATGACTTCTACGCTCTCCTTCGACAAACCCTTCAAGTTTGCCCTAGATTGGGATAAGTGGACAGTAAAACAGACCTAGAAGCCTAGAAGAAGAAGAGAACGACAAGTTCTGGAGCAGATATATGTATATGGTGAAATCTTGAATATACCACCGTGCATCAAACGGAAATACTAGCAATACAGATATGTGCCCGAAGGGTATTGGGAAAACAGCCTTAAGGGTCAGCTGATTCATATCCAATCGGATAGTCAGGCGGCCCTAAAACAGTAGAATCTTTTCAGATAATCTCAAAAGCAGCTTGGGACTACCTGACAAGCCTAAGAATTCTAGCAAAACATAACAAAGATACTTTGGTATGGCTACCGGGTCATAAAGGCATAAGGGGCAATGAATTAGCAAACAAGCTGACAAGAAAAGGCTTGTTTCAGTTCGAAATTTGTTAAGGGAAACTCCACATAATTTATTAAAATATATTGTACATATTTATACAAATGAAATATAATACATATATAATTCTTACAATTATTGACGAAAGCATGAAGAAAATTATAAATTCAATGTTTATACATTGAAGAAAAAGAAATTCATTAACTAATTAATTGTTGTAACTTGTACAGATTTAATTATTCAATTTAAAGTAATGTTGTACAATCATAGTAATCAACACGCACACCCTACCTTTGTATGAACTTAAAATGAGATAAGTATATAAATTTATTTCTCCTATTCATTTATTTAAATAAATCAGACGTAGGTATATAAAAATCTATTGTGTCAAACATTTTTAATACACAAATAATACGTGATATATTTTTGTTCTATTGTAGATAGTAATACGCAATATCTGATATATGTATGTATACTATTATACATATATGTACATACTTTTTGCAATGTAGTACATACCTACTATATAGCAATATTTGTAGTAAGTGCTAACGTTTGAAAATAATTTAAAACAACCCATTACCTCTTAATTGTTCTACGGAAATCAGATACTTTATCAACAAAATAGTCAATGTATATATGTACGTATTTTACTTATTATTTTTTTGGTGTACACGCTCATAAAATATGATATCATGCATTGTCGGTTGCCATCTGAATCAATTTTTCTTGGAGTTCTAATTGCAACGAATCTTAAATACAACTACAATGTAACTTCACGACAACAATAAATACAAAAACAAAAATCTTTGTAGCAAATGTTTCTCTGTCTGTGCAACGATATACATACATATAGTAAATCTTAATCAGTGGTCTGCGTGCTTTATTTGTTCTCTCACAGTGCGTACGCCAATGATTCGATAAGACCATAAATAAGATAGTACTCGTCTCTTAAATTTAGTTTCCTGATAGCCACCTTTGCTGTATTATATGTATGTGTTCACTGTATAATTTTGTGTACAGATATAGTATTAAACTCGTCGTTTCCTCGTTTCTACAATACATCCTTACTTTGATATTAACCGCTCTTGCTGATGATGTTACATACACAACTTTTCTTTGTTTGGACATGAACTTTGTCTAAAACTGATAACCCTGTAATAGATACACGCATATAACTTACAGAATTCTTAATCACGATCAGTTAGGAAGTGGACTTGCGAAAAAAGTTGGAACACTTTCGATTAGTTTTTAAACTTGATACATTCTGTGCAGTGTATGTGTTACATCAAATAGTTCTACAGTTTTATAACGTTTTTAGTGATATTATACAAAATGAAACCACGGACATTCTTTCTTATAGTGGTAAGTTTAAATCTACCCCTTAATAGTCGAAGTCTTTAACAAATGTAAAGTATGTATTACTAATCAAGTGATCCATGAGAATTATACTATTTCTTTTTTTGATGTTCTAATATTTTTTTGTAATTCCTTCATTTTTCCTATGTATCATTTTTAGCAGTGAAAAGATGTCAACGCCTGTATGTATGTACATACATTGAATGCTTGCGTTTATTACTGTTTAAGATCCTTTTGTTGAAGCATTACGTACGTTGCGCGCGGATATTTCTAATTGTATGTAACGCATCGTCTTAAGTTAAACATCGTGAAAGTATCTCGAAGGTTCTGCTCATATAAGTACAGTCAATTTATAAATAATGCAAATTCTGCAGCTGAAAATTTGTATTTAATAAATATGACTTTTTCCTCTAAAATTTCACTTACATGTCAATAAAAACAATCTTTAAAAATTAAATATATGTTTTAGATCACAATAATTGTATATTTTCGTAAGTTTAATTAAATCCTTTAATAAAAAATTAATATGTAATATCTCTCAAATAATATTAAAAGAGATGAGCAGCAATAAACAAAGATGAAAGCAAATTTAATTTGTGTCGAGGAATAAAACCTTTATTTACTAACTTACTAATTATCAGTCAAAACATCAGAAACCGATGCACGAAATTTGTTTGACTTTTGTTTTAGAGCGCCTCGGACAAGCACGCATTAGTCGAAAATCGTAGTAAAGTTGTCAAAATTTATTTATAGTACAATTTTAAAAAACTATAGTGTTCTCAATCTAACAAGGAGAACACCAGGGTTGTCCGACACGGATTTCAATGAATCTCAACTATGTTATAGAGGAACCTTTCCTGAGTACCCAGGTACGAGCTTTTATCCTAACGCGTCGTAGTTTCTGAGAAAATCAACGTTAGTAGTTTAGCGGGTTGAATGAATGCTCAAAGTTCATTTCTTTATATCGACAATATTAGTTTCTCAATATCTAAGCCTTCGTAGCCCAGTTGAAAACATCTACCCCTCTCACGCTGGTGACTCGCGTTCGGTTCCTTCCAGTACATTTTTTTATCTTATTGTGCACAATCTTAACAGTTATATTTCATGCAAATTATTCGTAAATGATATTTTTTGCCGTCGTAATTTTATTATTAAATAAATTGGAAGCAAATCTGCACTATGACGTGCACACATACGACAGCATATTTCGCTATAACAGACAAAAAAATATCAAAATTTCTGACTTTCAACAAAGGGACAGTCACAGAAGTATATGTACATACACTTACTTAAAATCAACCAAAAAAGACATTTTAATAAGATGTATGAGCTCCTGTGGCGTTTACGACGCTAGAGAGCCGAGATGGCATAGAAAATGCCAATTTTCTTGGGGTAGTTTCTTCCATTCGTCGAGAGAGGCGGTCTAAAGGTCCGAAATTCTGAACTTTTACGTGTTTTTTAGCTGATCCCATAAATGCTCTATTGCGTTTAGATCAAGCAACTGGGGAGGATGCTCTAACTTCTGCCTAATATTATACAACCACCATTCTCGCACCCGAGACACCATTCTCGCACCAGAGCTGAAGAATGTTTGGGATCATTATCTTGTAAGAAGATTGTTTTACATTTCAGACACAGTTTGTCTACGTTTGGAAGATAACTATTCTATAAAATGTTTATATACCAGGGTACACAGATAGAGATATGCTCGTTTCAAAACCAAATATCGTCAAAGCCGCGCATGACGACAGTGCGAGACAAATTGCATTTGAAATTTATTTCAACAAAGGTTAAAATCGCTGGTTTTGTAGGCGGGATTAGTATCTTACAATTAATGCTTCGCAATGACGTATGCATAAGATGCGCGTCGGGATACCTCTATCTGTGTATCCTGCTATACAGGATGTCCGCGATATACAAAGCATGCAGTTAAGGGATGATAGCTATAACGATTTAGAAACAAAAACATTTAATACACCATGGGTCTATCTGTAAGCGTAAACGAGAAAAAAATTATTTCTAAAAAACCTTATTTGGTCAAACTATACAAGAAAACATCCATATTGCTTCTTAAATCACCAAAAAACCATATCAAAAATTTAAAATTGAAAATAACTGAAAACAACGACGAAAACCAATTATTTAATAAATTGAAACTAAATCACAATTTCCTGCATTACTTCGCGGACGTGATCTGCTGCCGCTGTACAGTATGCGTCGAAATTTGTAACATGAGAAATAATTTTTTTCTCGTTTACGCTTATAGATAGACCCATGGCGTATTATATGTTTTTGTTTCTAAATCGTTATAGTTATCACCCCTTAACTGCATGCTCTGTATATCACGGACACCCTGTATACATATTGTTGTCCATTATTCCATCGATAAAGCGTAAAATACCGACACCATTTGCCGCGATGCGCCCTCACACCATGATAGGACCCCCACCATGCTTCACAGGGGATATCACACTTCTTGGATCAAGAGTTGCATTGGATTTCCGCCAAATATTTGTGCACCCACCACCTCCAAAAATATTAAATTTAGGTAGATTCGTCTGTAAATACTACACCTTCCCATAGTGTCGAATCGGTTATATGAATATTTTGATATTTCTGGGGGTATGTCAGTATGTGTTTGTACCGTAGCTGTCGATAAATTCACAATTTTTGCAATTTGCAAGATTTACTCGTTCATTTAAAATTAATCACTATATTATGAACGTCTACTGCGATTTCCGAAGTTTTTGGGATTTTGTACCTGTACAAACAGAAATCAATAGGAGGGGTGTAACTCTATACATACAGGGTGTCCGCGATATACAAAGCATGCTTTTAAGGGATGATAGCTACAACGATTTACAAACAAAAACATATAATACACCTTGGGTCTATCTGTAGGCGTAAACGAGAAAAAAAATTATTTCTAAAAAACCTTATTTGGTCAAACTGTACAAGAAAACTTATCCATATTGCTTCTTAAATAACCAAAAAACCACATCAAAAATTTAGGGTTGAAAATAACTGAAAACAACGATGAAAACGAATTATTTAATACTTTGAAATTGAAGCGTAGTGTCATTTCTCTTACACCATACTGTACACGTATTCAATAGAAGCACAGATGCGAGCCAAGCATCATCTGTTTATACGACCTTGAACTACATTAAACTATTGTATCGTACGAAGTCAATGGCCATACTTTTTAAAATAAAGGTACCTTTGCGTTTTTTTTAATAATGTTATGACAATAAAATCGATGTTATGTTGAAGTTAGAGTGAAAAGGACGTATTTAATAGCAGCCTCCGATCTGTAAATGAAAATTTAAGTTGCGGGAAAGTCGAATTGAATGAAAACAATGTAATTACTGCAATTATGTTATGGCGCTTTAAGCTCTTTCGTAAAGGCTACTACAAAATTGAGTTCTTTTCTTTTATTTGTGATCAATTGGTGGTTCAAAAAAGGACTTTTTTGAGAGACAGGAGAAAATGTATTACAGGAAAGGCTCGATGTGTTGCCCATTTTCAAGAACACACGCCTGTAATCGTCGGGTAAAGCTTGCCCTGATCGGCTGTCGCTGTACAGTATGCGTCGAAGTTTGTGACATGAGAAATAATTTTTTTTCTCGTTTACGCTTACAGATAGACCCAAGGTGTATTATATGTTTTTGTTTCTAAATCGTTGTAGCTATCATCCCTTAAAAGCATGCTTTGTATATCGCGGACACCCTGTATATAAATTGTGCAAACAGTTATTTGCAGCTACTGATAACAAAGAAATTTTAGATAGCGAGAACTATGTTGTCGTGTATGTTTGGTCGAATTGTATTTTGAAATGTAATGCAACTATTTGTCGGATATACATTAGATTATTAAGGACGGCAAAGTACTAGTTTTTTTTACTGTTTACATAAGAGATGCTGAACCTGACACATTATAATTATTTAGGATAATCAAAGACGACATCAAGTCGAGTTTTAGAGTCAGGTCGTCTTAAAGATTTTCACATTTTAGTTTTCAACGATACCACATTATGAACATATTATTGTCCACATTTTTTACTGCTCGGCAATCATATTTTCTAGCAACTTTCAAAATTTAATATAATTTAAATAACGAAGCTTCTTACACAGATTCCTAAGAAAAATCTGGAAACTACCAACCAACAAATCTCTATTGTTCTCTCCTGGATCCACGGCACACTCAGCATTAGCAGAACATGTCCTTCTCGCGGGCCACTAACTTCGTTTCTATCAGACACCCATCTTGAGCAAGTATCTAACTACATTATTATTCCCATAAGATAAATACTGAAAAATTTCCAAAATCGCAATCGTAATCATGGTTATCCATTCTCTAGTATTTGGAAGCCCGTCTTTTTCGTTTTAATATTCAGTGCGCACAGATCTACTTCACTGCGTACTCGATACATACATACATGCTACATACCTATGTATGGGTATACATACATATGTATTTGTATGTCTTATTAATACGCACAACTTCAAAATCGATGACCTGCCACCCTTACTTAACACATAGTGTTTTCTCCACACTATAATTCAACTGTATTCATACTCTGTCTCAAATAATTACCAGTTTAAATTTGGACTCACCAGATCATACCGAATTTTTTTCTCTTGTCCAGTACTGTTCTGTGTGTTATATCCAAATGTTATAGAAGCTTTATTTCACAATCTATCGAATGTTATTTGTTATTTACATTAATATCAAACACATTGTTTAGCTAATTATGAATATGGGTATTGGCAGGAATATTTGACACTTCTGAGAATTCATAATATGATTACGAGATAATAAAATTTTGTGGATACTATTCAAGTCTCTTTTGATGTCTTTCATAGACACAGACTACATGCGACAGCATTTGATAGGGACAGGATATGATAGGAACAGGAACCGATCTGATATATGTAGGTAGTCCGAATCCACATTCTAGAATTTATTGGTTTATCTATTTATGTATGTATATACAATGGGCACACAGGGAAATCTAAATAAGTGTAATAACATTTTCTATTATATTCTAATAAATTTTAAATGAAAAAATTGTATTGTTGTTGGACTATGTTCTTTTGGTTTAAAGGGAAGAAAAAAACATAGTTAGATATAATAATTACATTTAATTCTATATTTGACATTTAACAATGAAATCTAAATTGCATTCTACTGTTTTTATTTACCTTTCATGCGTTATATAAAAGTATACGCATACGTATTACTTGACACTGCATACACACATACATCATTATGTATGTACGTAATGAAAGAGTACACAATTATGTAGAAATATTTACAACACTCATGTTCTCAAGCATAGTAAATATTCCTATGTAACATATGCCATGCTAAACTAAGATATTATGAATATAATAATTAATAATGCATGTACATGCAGTGAAATACGTTTAACACGATATTGAGAGACTGAAATATTTTTTCGCGTTAAAAGATTTTTGTGTTAAAGGATGTTACAAAAAAAAATGTACTTACATAAGTATATATACATACACTCAACGAAATTTCCACATGAACTATTGAACAGAATATAATGTTTTTCTTCAAATATCTGGCAAACTACATACATACGTATTAGAGGTAAAGCTTCATTGCAAAGAAAGATTAACACAAGTGCAAATAACAATGAAAAAATATATTACAGTTTTCACAGAAAATATTTATGATAATGATAAGTTACAACACCGAAACTTCTATAGGTCCACTTTACAGAAAAATAGTTAAACAAAATAAAAACATTTTAAGTAATTTTTGAATTTTTGATAGACTTAGTAATGAGTGGTGGATATTGATAAGCACTTAAGAGACTGTACTGGCAAGACTGCCTCTACATAAGCATCAATATGCTTATATGCTGTACACGAAGGTCATAACACCCTGGTCGCACAAAGCCAGCCTAGGGTATGCGGTAAGTACTCTGAACAAAGTTCAGAGGAATGCTTGCTTGGGTTTAACGGGAGCCATGTCTTCGACGCCGATGGCAGCCATGGAGGTCATACTTGGTCTCCCTCCGTTGCACCTGGCGTTGTAGTCAGAGGCTGCCCTGGGGTCCTACAGGTTAAAATGTAGTCGATGCAAAAGCCTCACTGGCCGAACCGGTGACCATACTGGCATCTTCACCTACATAGCCATTCAGGTGTGCGCGGAAGAAATTTTAACCTCCTCGCATGGGAATGAAGTGGTGGAAATATTATCCGACAGCCAGGGTGTCCTCAAGGCCCTACAAGCTGTCAAGTTTGATTCCGACGTAGTTCTAAACTGCCACAGGAAGGTGAAGAGGAAGGTTAGCCAGAGCAGCCAGTGAACGACTACACATTGGTCCGGTACCGACGTGTGGGAGTTCCTATGGTTGCGTCAAGGCTTTCGTCAGAACTCAGCTCGGTGCCTGCCCCTCTTGGACATTTACATAAGGGGGGAGGCAAGAATAGGGGCACATAGACTGAAATGTGGCGGAAACTGGAGAACCCAGAATACTTCAGGGCATGCCAGAATAACCACTGAGATAACAAACCCTATTTTTGAAATGGGCTGTGATGCAATGATTCCCAAACTCTCCTTTAATAAACCATTCAAGGTTGTCCTAGATTGGGAGGAGTGGAGTGAAAAACAGAAACCTGGAATCCGAACCCAGATCTGGTACGCAGACGGGTCAAAGAGAGCGACAGGTTCTGGGGCAGGTATATATGGGGAAACTCTAAATCATGAAGAATACGTGATACTAGGGCAATATACCACCGTGCAACAAACGGAAATACTAGCAATAGAGATATGTGCCCGCAGGGCATTGGATAGAGAACCAAAGGTTCAGCTGATACACATCCTATCGGACAGCCAGGCGGCCCTAAAAACTCTAGCAGCCTATCAGATAACCTCAAAGCTAGCTTGGGACTGCCTGGAACACCAAAAAACTCTGGCAAAGCACAACAAAGTTACTTTGGTGTGGGTGCCGGGGCATAAGGGCATACCAGGCAATGAAGTCGCAAACAAGCTTGCAAGAAGAGGCTCTGCAACTCAATTCACTGGACCGGAACCGGGTCTGGCAATACCTAAGACTGCAATACGTGGTGCAGTAACTGAGTGGATTACAAAAGCACACCAGGTACACTGGAACAACGTTGAAAGGCAGTTATACAGCAAACGGATGATGAGGCAGCCATCCCAGCAGTTAGCAGCGGATGTGCTGGCTCTTAACCGAGTACAGCTTAGAACAGTGACGAGCTTGTTAACAGGACACGGCTGTCTAAGGGAATATCTGCATAGAATCGGAATCTTTAAAGATGAACCTATCTGCAGATTATGCAATGAGGAGGAGGAAACAGCCTACCACATTGTATTTGAATGCGCTGCATTGGTACAGCGGAGACAGTCGCTTTTGGAACAAACTAACCAACCAACAGGTCTACCGGAAAGAGATTTACCATACAGGCTATTAAACCTAGTAAAGGGGACAAACCTGTTTTGTAAAGAAATTCACTAGGTACGGAATAATACAATAGGCCTTAGGCCGCGGTGTTAAGGGGATGACGTGAAACCTGATCCGTACCCAGTGTGCAAATCAAATCAATCAAATCAAATCAGCTCGGTGCCAGACACCGCTTTCTCTGGAGGGGACTTACTGGAATGAGACACTGCAAATCCTGGATGTTCATCCCTACTAGGACAGGCTCCGTAAAGCCGTCTGCCTGAGCAGGCCCAGGTTAAGGACGCTAACAGGCATCCTGACTGGGTACTGCATACTGAAGAAACACCTGTTTCGCATGGAAGAATCGATAGCTGCGTTATCTTGCTGAAGTATCCATTCTTACAATGGCATTTGTTCACCAAAATCTATTAGAACCGTTTCTTGAAGTTCTATATAAGACTCAGAATTCATTCGTGTCGAAATGAAACATATGTATAGCAGTTTTATTATCGCCTTGATAATGACAGCATTGCTGTCGAAACGCGTTGGCATTTATCCAAGTGTTTGGTGTCCTGTGGGTGATAGTGATCTAGAGGTAAAAGCCGCCCAAACCATTGCACGACCGCCACCAAAATTTCTACACATGGCAACTTCAATGTTCTTACGCAAATCGTGCCAATAGTATTTAAAGCCATCAAGTCCGTCCAAATTGAATTTCTTTTCGAAAGAAGATATGACGTTCTTCCATTCATTATCCTACCTCATGATTTTGTGCAAATGTCAGTCTTGATTGTTTGTGTGTTTTCCTTAGGGGTGGATTTGAGACCTTTTTCTGCCATCTAAAGGGTTTACTACCGGATAAAATTTGTTGTACACGTCTCTTAGTTACTGGCAAATTTAAATCACATTTGATTTGTTGTGGGGTTACATTTCCAGAAGAGGCTAACCGAAATATCGGTAAGTGCTGTCTTCGCGTCAGTTTTTGATTAGTTCCTTTAGGACGATATTTGCCGTAGGAATTACCTAAACGCCCTATTAACAATTTATTTTTGTTTTTTCATCTTCGGTTTGCAGTTTACCTCTCGGCATTATTATTAACTAATATCTATACTTCAGTATTATATATATTTAGTAATGAATAAACTTTTTAAAGTGTTGAGAACCGTTTTTGCACTGGCAGCCAATTCCTAACTTCATACAATGTTTGTCTAGGAATGCGGAACTATACAAGTTTCGCTCGTATTTATACGTTTATATCACAGGTAATTCCCCTACTTACCTAAGAAGTATGATATTTACAAAATAATATTTCTGCCGTTTCATTATGTTCAAAAATAAAATTCTAGGTAGTTCCCAACTACATATTAAGGAGGCTTTACAGTTCGTAATTTTTCTTGTGTGCAATAAAAATTGCATGCAATAGAAATTGTACGCATGCGCATTCCATCAATTTAGATCAGCTGATTGTTAGTGCAATTCTTGTCGCATTGCACGGAATTGCGCCTGTTCTATTTTTATTGCATGCAAGACGCAATTGTGGTATTCTTTATGGTGATTCTATATATGTACATATAATAATTGCACCGTATTGCGCATAGAATTCTAACTGTAAAGCGGTGTTAAAACCGTGGAATTTTTATTGCATGCAATTTCTATTGTGCGCAATTTTTATTGCATGCAAGAAAAATTGCGAACTGTAAAGCGGCCTTTTACAGTTGCTAAATATTTATAGGAGAACTACAAAATGATATGGAACTATAGAAATTTCACCGAGTGTCCTTTTAATATATTTTATTTACATAGATATGTATGACTAACATAAATCAATAAAACAAAAATATTAACAAGAAGTTAGGTATATATATAATTTGCAATTTGGAAAAACAAATAAAACATTTTGAACTTTTTTGAAAAATACTCTGAACATTGTCGTTCGTCGTCATTGTTGTTCGATAATGTCCATATTATTGTTCATTTTAACATTGGAATGTGCATCGGAATAATTGCGCATGCTTTTCATGATTTCCTCATTTCGGATCTTGTGGGAATAGGAACAACATTGTTCATTCCATTATCTAATTCGTCGTCAGAATCTACATCAATGATATTTTTTGAACTCCTTCTCAAACCCCTTTTAATTCTCGCCGATACAGCAACTGTTTTTAGTTTTTTTTTGTTCATTCGGAGAAACGATATATTTTCGTACATACATACATACATACATACATATTAGGTCTCTGTTTTACTTAATGGGTGAAACTTGAATCAATCTTTGAATGAATATGAAAATATCTGTAAGTCTATGTAATGTCAATATACAAAGACATCAAACGACAAACTTGATTATTAAAGATAGCAATTCTCAACACCACTTTAAAATAATAACATTTCTATATAATATGAAATTGCTACGCAGCATTCTTTTGTGCGTAACCAGAAAGAAGCAGCTATTTGGGTACTCGAGATTTTAAAGGATGACGTGTCAGCGATTCCCAATTCCCAATTGAAATATCCGCATGCTATTTTTCTAATACAATATCATTCCGCATTTAAGCAAGCTATTCCAGGAGACCTACACAATATGTTTAATTTTAATACATAATAATAAATAATAACACACGTTTTCCATCGGAGAAGCTCTATAATGCTCTGTGCGATCGTTACGACAATCAAATGTATTACAAATCAACGGTATTACGTAGTATTTGCAATTATAATAATGAGACTGCAGACAAGATTATATTACATATACCATGAAATGTATTCATATGTCCGAAAACCACTTTTTCTACTTTTATTAACTAAGAACGTATCTAGTTTTCAAGTTTATCTGCAAATACGCGTTGTTACACGATATATTTTACAATACTTTGTGTTCTATCGATAACGATGTTTTGATTCATTATAAATGACGACAATTATATATATTGCATTTAAAATAATAGCTTTGTTCGCGGAAGACATCCTCGACATGCCCAAACGTAAAGAGCATGCGCAATAAAGATTTCACCGTTCGCGGTAAATGTATGGTATGTCCCGAGCATAATATCCTCTGTTCGTGGAGTACAATTACTTTATCCGGGATATATCTGTACACGTCCGATATGCCCGCGCAAAAGACCAAGAGCAATATGTCCGTGACATGCGCAGTACGCTTGAAGCAGCTTCAAGATTGAAACGTTCGGAAGGGTTATCTGCGTGTGTTATATAAAGTTCGTCTAATGGATCTTTAGACGCACGTCATCAATTTTTATACGTATGAATGCGTATTGCAGACATACGTATTTTCCGCACTTGAATATTCGACACCGCTATTAAATAAGGATAGCTAGATTAACCGGCAATCTTTGCTTATGTCATCAAACAATGACGTGCGTCTAAAGATCCATTAGACGAACTATACCTATATATAGTTGAATTTTTGGATCTTGTCCGTTACGTCATTAACAATGTAGTTTAGCAAAGATGTACGTAAAACATTAATCGCCGATATTTAATGTACGTTAGAAAGAAATGTAAATAAGATATATGAGTCGTTTCGTTAAGAAGACATACGCCTAGATACTATTCGTATTGGCTATATAGAAGTGTGATGAAGATAGATAGATAGCAAGGTGGAGATATATCGTTTCGTGATAGTCAGCTTCATTCAGGTTGATCTATTGGTCTCTAGAGGGCACTCTTCAAAATTAGTCGGTAATATCGTAATATATATAAAATAAGTTTCTATTACATTGTGTCAATTGTGTTAGGGCTCTATTTTCACTCCTGGCGAGTACACCCTAAACTAACGTCGGGTGTGTGCGTGTGTGTTTACCAGTATATTTACAAATAAATTGGATAACAAACACACACACCCGACGTTAGTTTAGGGGTGTACTCGGTAGGAGTGAAAATAGAGCCTTAATATCAAAACCTAAATTTAAATAAAGCTTATAGTTTCAACACAAACCTTTTTAGTGGATTTACGAGTACCTAAGTGTTAGTTTTGTTGATTGAACATAGATGCCGCCACAATTTGTCAATGATTTGATTCATCCTGACATTACTTATGACGTAACGGACAAGATCCAAAAATTCAACTGTATGTATCATCTATGGTTATGTTGTTTTGGTTTATGGGTTTATCTCAGAGATATAGAGTAAAGAGAACGCTCATAAACCACTGCGCAACCAAATTTTGATGTACACACTGGGAGTCGCCATTTTTAACCTTCAGACTACCAACATACTTAAAATTTTAGGTTGTAAACCCGTAGATGAAATATTCCCTACAAAATAATCAGAGAGATAAGAGTAGGAAGGATGCGCATAAACCACAGCGCAGCTAAATTTTGATTTAGTTTGTGTTACCTAGGTTACGCATATATAACTTTTTTCGGCTTTTTTTGGATTTTCGAAAAACAATTTATTATTTTTGAGGTTACATTTACATTTTCAGTTATTAATTTGAATTTGTTTAACACGTCTACTGTAAGAGCGTATAAGAACGTAAGCGTTTTAGAGAGGATTTTCATCATTTAATTTTATTATACATGCATGATTTCTTAATTTTACGTTTTCTTACGGGAAGGTTATTGCAAGAGTGGTTTAAAAGTAGTAGAATATCGTTTGCCTAATATTTATAATACTCAAATTGATAATTTTTAAGTCTAAAGCAAATATTTTGAAAGTTTTTAGGAAAATTAAATATAATACACCTGAATTATATGTATTATTTTAATAATTTGAGTCAATAGCTATGCTTGTTTAATTGAAAATTATTTAATTGAATAAAATCATGGGTTAGAACAAACTATTCATACCATTATTCTGTAGGGAATGCTAAGTCTACGGGTTTGCAACATTGAATTCCAAGTAAGTTGGTAGTATGAAGGGTAAAAATGGCGCATGTTATACGAGCATTCTCCCTACTCTACATCTCTGGTTTATCTACAAGTAAATGTCACTTTTGTACAGTCTGTTTCAAATTAAATGCGAATCGAGGATGTTGTGTGAAGTTACCCGGTTCGCGGTGCTGTATTGTGGGTGATCTATACTTTTTCATACATAGCGATGCGTAGTTCACGATTTTTGGCGTCTAACATTCACGTAATATCTCAATTTATACTTTAGCTATGTTGGTTTTTAATATTTTAAATCCAATATATATAATTGTCGTCATTTATAATGAATCAAGACATCGTTATCGATAGAACACAAAGTATTGTAAAATATATCGTGTCACTACACGTATTTGCAGGTAAACTTGAAAACTAAATACGTTCTTGGTTAATAAAAGTAGAAAATGTGGTTTTCCCACATACGAATACATTTCATGGTATATGTAATATAATCTTGTCTGTAGTCTCATTATTATAATTTCAAATACTACGTAATACCGTTGATTTGTAATAGGTTTGATTGTCGTAACGATCGAACAGAGCATTATAGAGCTTCTCCGATGGAAAACGTGTGTTATTATTTTTTATTAAGTATTAAAATTAAACATATTGTGTAGATATCTGTTAAGAGATAGTGGTCTCCTAGAGTAGCTTGCTTAAATGCGGAATGATATTGTATTAGAAAAATAGCATGCGGATATTTGAATCGGGAATCGCTGACACGTCATCCTTTAAAATCTCAAGTACCTATAGTTGAATTTTTGGATCTTGTCCGTTACGTCATTAAAAATGTAGTTTAGCAAAGATGTACGTAAAACATTAATCGCCGATATTT
>SMLS01062258.1:0-26882 GCA_004785975.1 Popillia japonica | reverse complement strand
TGGATTCAGCCCCTTAAACAAACTTTGTGTACAAAAATATTTCCCACAGTTTTCTCATCGCAAATGGTACATAAAGGATCTTCCTCTGATAATCAAAATAACATAAAGTTGTATAGCAATAGCACAAACAATAATCTTGCTAGCATAAACATGGAAAGTTTTTTGGAAATTCCTGAACCTTTTCTCGCCAAACTAAATTTACCAACATATCGAATAATATTTGCGGGAATATTTGAAGTTCTGCCACTGAACGAGGTTAGAGAATTCCTCAAGCAATATGTCGAGAAATGTTGGTTAGGATTCCCATCCAGGAAATTGACTAGTCAACTAATTATTATCGTTTCCTACCTCTTTAGACCAAGTATTAACAATGTTTGCTTAAGCGAACATATAAATAAACTGCCTCCTACAGCTTCTGCGTATGGGAGACCAAATGATCGTAAAATTTTATCCAAATAGGTTGCAGCAGAAACTGGACCAAATAGAAGGTAATTTTGTACCTCTAATTCAAATCAAGGAAGGAGGCATAATCCAAAAGCTTCAGTTGGAAATGCTTGGAAAATGCCGAGTAATTGGGGTCAATTATAAAGCAGATTAACTTGGACTTGGACATAAACTGTTTTGACAGATTCTGTCAAAGAAAATGACAACCAAAATTGATTGAGGACATATAAAGTTACGCAATGCTATCAACGATCTGACCAAAAAGTTAGCAGAAATCTAGCGTAGATTGGAATGTAATTTGCATTGGAATCAGTCCGATATTTCTGTTAACTCTGCTGTCGATGAGAGCCTTGTGTACGAAAAGTATGCATTCAGTGTAGCCAACTGTAGAACCAAACTTACTTCTTCCACTGCCATAAATATGACCAACATGGTCTTCTCGAATTTTACTTAAGTCACAATTAATTTCTTGTATAGTAGACTTGCAGAAGATTGCACAGCCCTACGTTTAAGGACTATACTTCACAATTAACAACACAATTCCAATTTTTGCCCGACAACCGCAACCCTCTTGTGGCTGCAACGTCCAACTAATGGCAACAATAGCTGATTGCCCTTATTTGATTTTGCCCAAAAGATCTTCCAAACACCGTAGATCTTTCTTAGCAAACACCTAGATGTTTTCTGATCAGAAAGGGACTGGTTCTTATGAAATATAATAATTGTTATTAGAGGTGTTGAGAATTCGTGGATTACACATAATAAGAATATCTATGGAATAACACTTAGTATCTTTGTCCTGACTATTTAGTCTTCCTGACTTTACTAGCACATCCGCATCCTTTTGTTGAAATTGTGCATTGCCATTTTGCATAAATGTGGCTGGATTTGATTGCTGCAGTGTTGAATTTCCTCCTTCAATGCTCACGTGCTCGTGGCCTTATTGACATGGAAATTTGACTTCAAATATTCCCATAAAAAGAAATCTAATGATGTTAAATAACACGATCTAAAAGCGGGAGAGGGGGAGGGGAGAGGAATTCTTTTCCCAAAAACAAGAGAGTACACAACTAATGTTGAATTGTCTTAAGAGCTTAATGGCATGTGGTACCCAATAGTAGTACTTTGAAGATGCACTTGTCTTTCAACAATCACATGTGGGCTTTCTAACCTCCAAATGATGATTAAGATTAGAGCCATCAAGGTGAAAAAATGGTATCCACACGTTGATGTTCAATCATCAATTCAACGAACTCTCTTCGCTGTGTAGGTTCATTAGACTCCAGTTCTTGTGTCAATAGAACTTTTTATAATAATTGAAACACATATCTTCTAGAGTATACGCTGTTGAGAGATTCCTACCAGTTATATCTAGTTCTTGTCACTTACGCCAAACTGATATTCCTGGACTTTCACCAACTCGCTTACGCATTGCTTTGACATTGCAATTTTGAAAGACTTGTTTTTGGACGATCAGTGTGCTCAGCATCACCAATTGATCCAGTCTGTTTGAATATTTCAACCTTTAATTGGTTAATCTTTTCATAGTTGACAAAATTGAATCACTATTCCGACTATATTTTGTACTAAATTTGCCACCGGAATTTCATAATTTTTGAAATATTGTCCAACAATGAAAACAGTTTGTATTATTGCAGATAATGACACCTTTTCAGGCATTCCTACAGAGAACTCTGGAAGTAGATATGCTAGCGGGATACTGGCCCAAGTTTGACCTTGTGTCACCTCTAGAACAGTGCCTTTCTTGGGTGGCGCTAGAGGTTAGAGATCACTGTCGCAAGCAAGATATGGTGATGCTTCTTTTAAGGAGAGGTTAAATGTTCATTATGACATAAGTAACACATTGTGTTTGTTGCTAGGTGGCTGATTGAGACAATGTTTGCCCTGACAAGTGTTTTAAAAAGTTAAAAAAGCCTTGCATATGCTGGGACTTGAACCAGGTACGCTACTGTAGGATATAATGATAAAATAGGGTTTAAAAGGTACAAGTACATACCCGGCTCAATTATACTTTTACACTAGTTGTATGTAATATATTGCTAGTTAGGGTTAGGAAATGAAATAAGAAAAACATCATTCTAGCTTAAAATTGTTTAATTATATGAATAAAACAATTATCATAATTGATTTATATTACTTATCTACATATATAAAACAAAATTTTCTAGAATTTTTAAAGTAAAGTTCTTTAATATTTCAACGTCCACAATACATTTTTTTTAAAAACTAGTCAAGGCAAACATTGTCTCAAGCAGCCATCTGGTAACAAAAAAGTCGTGTTACTTACGCCATAATGAAGTTTAACCTCTCCTTAAAAGAAGCATCACTATATCTTGCTTATATCGGTGCTCTCTAACTTCTAGTGCCACCCAAGAGAAGCACCGTCCTCAAGGTGACACAAGGTCAAACTTGGGCCAGTATCCCACTAGTATATCTACTTCTGCATTTATTTTTAACCACTTCCAATCAACTATTGCATTTATTTTGTTGGAGGTTGGAAAGAAACATCTCTAGAATTCCATTATATCTAATATTGATAAGTCTCCTACTCTTTGGTGAATATTGGCCTCAGTTCGTGAAGGTATCGTAGTTGGCTACTCTTATTAATTTGAAATCGTGGTCTTACTATTATGGGAGTATTGAGACATCTGCATCTGTTTAGGAAGCATGCAGATGGATTAGGGCACATTCACAAGCTAACAAGCAAATTCAAATTCTATTAACATCAATATTTGTTTCAGTCATGTCATCCAGTCAAAGAAGGATACATCAACGTCCACATCGTTCCCCACACCCACGATGACGTTGGCTGGTTGAAAACAGTAGATCAATATTATTATGGAGGTAACAATTTCTGTTTTTGAGATGTCGATCCAAATTAATTACATTAAATTTTAGAGTATAGCAACATACAAAATGCTGGAGTGCAATACATTTTGGACTCTGTAATAGATTCATTGAGTGATGACCCGAATAGAAGGTATGCCTTTATCTAAATTTCTCGATTTAATTTATTCACATCTGATGGTTTTTAGATTCATATACGTTGAAACTGCTTTCTTATGGAAATGGTGGATGGCACAGCATGACAGCGTAAAGCATAAGGTGCAGAGACTAGTTAGGAGTGGTCAGTTGGAGATTATAGGTGGGGCGTGGAGTATGAATGATGAAGCTACGACGCATTATCAATCTATTGTGGATCAATTTACTTGGGGACTAAGGTAAGCGTTCCCTAAAGTTGTATCAGCTATATTTTGAAGCAATTCAATATTTGCTAGACTGTGACTTAATATAAATTTAAAATTCTCCAATACTGGTCTTATAACTCTTATTACAACAAGTCCGAAAATGTTCGGATTCTAAAGGCTTTTGAAACAATTTGGTTCATCTTACAAGACCTTATTCAAATTCCATTTTACGGTTACTATTCCAATAATGGCAGGTTTAAAAGCACTTTAATCCTTAGGTAACTTCTCTGGAAAATTATACAATTCTTTGGATTTGAGAATGCCCAATACAAGGACTTTGTATCTTTACGTCTACATATGTTTTGTATTCTTTTAGTTTTAAATATCTGTGTTTTCTTTCTTGGTTCATTGCTAAGTACAGAAGAACCCATTATAAATCATATTCTCATAGCTTATCATCCAAACAAGCTTCTCCCCAGTAGGTTTATACTATTGTGAATAGTACAAAGTTTTGATGGACTGCAAATCCAACTTTGGGAAGACTGACAGCAACAACAACCGAAGACGGAAAACAGTGTCTTTTCAGACGAAGCTGTATTGTACTCCACCACATGAAGAAATACTAGTGAATGCCCTTCCATTGTTCTATGCTTGATTCTCAATGACTTTTACTTGTGGGGATATTAGGCCAACAACATCAACAAAATGAAATGGTCGATATCTGATTGTGGCACCTCGATCCAAGAAATTTCAACTTCGTTGATTAACTGCGTCAAAGTTTGTGGAGGATGGTGCAAGTGGATGTTCTACACCCCATGATATCCCACACATGTTCGATGAGGTTTACAACCGGGGAAAGGTGTAACCACGCAAAAACATTAGCGCCTGCTTCTTAGAAAAAGTCTATAATCTCACGAGCAATATGGGAACGTGCATTGTCTTGTTGAAAAAGGACGTGTGGACAATCATCTAGATAAAGTAGTAGGTAAAGTGGTTTGTAGGATCATCCATATAAGGCGCAGCTGTCATACTGCCTCGAATAAACAGAAGTAGTGATCGACTACCATAAGCAACAGCCCCTCAAACCATTACTCCAACAGTCCTGTGTAAATGCCTCTCAACAGTAAACCCACCATCGCGACGCTCTCAATGCCGGCGTCGTACCCTGCTGCGACCATCACGCATACCTAGACGGAATCGCGATTTGTCGCTGAAGACGAAATTATGCCATTCTGCTTTCCAATGTTGACGTTCTCGGCACCAGTTCAAGCGTTGACGACAGTGGTCCGCAGTCAAAGGAATCGCTAATCGTGGACGGTATGAAAAAAGTCCAAATACTCGAATACGGCGATATAATGTCCGCATAGTAACAGGTCTAACTTCTTCTCCAAATATTGGTCAACAATTTGGCGCGTTGTAGCAAAACGGTCACGTAGAGCTTGTTGTCTAAAGCGCCTAACTTGACGGTCTGTGGTACGCATCGATTGACCAGTCGTCTTCTTCGTGCTCCTCTACCTTCTTCTGTCCAAACACGACACACACGCATTACAGTCATTGCAGTACAATTAACACGACCGCCAATTTCGTGATAGGATAGACCAACATCTCCTCCATAGGAAACAATTCTACCCCTGTCAAAGTCACTAACACTGATAATTTCGACGTCTTCGAACTCTTTACTAAACTTTTCTATATTTGTCAACTCTCATGAACATGAATGGCTTCGCAGAAAAGTACGAGAATCTATTTTTTTTGCAAGAAAGTATTCATGATAAAAAGTTGACATTCGTATCATAGCATAATTTAAATACATGTAGTCATTTTGATGCCAAAAAATCAAGTTGAACAAATTACTTCTTCTGGGCGCAGGACTTATAATGTCACTGTGTATAGTCCCAGACGGTTTGTGTAGTAGGAACTGTAAAAAGTAAATAGAAATTATCTCGGACAATTCCACAATAATAAGAAGAAAAGTACTAGTAAATATATGTTGTTATATCTTTAATGCTAAAAATAAATTGATGTTTATGGTTGGAATTGATATGGCCCATATATAAAGAATAATACAACATATCTTATGTATATTTCTACGTCGTCCGATTCTTAGTATGTACTTATACGAATTCCGCAGCGATAATTTACTATGCTTCATTCTAAAAAATAAATAGATTGAATATCTGTATTTAGACATGTAAAGAGATTATTTAAACTTAACCAACATGGATTTTGCGACGTTGAATCAACAAACATATATCAGGATGTGGTATTTTATCAGAAGTTCTATTGCCAAAATATTGTTTTGGTACTATTAAATAAAATATTTTTTTATATATACAGCCTGTTTAATTTTATCCATATAGTATGGTTTTTATTAATGAAGCACGATTTAACCCGTCAAGTTTGTGAGGACATAAATAGATTTACAAGGAATATTTGTAGTAATGAAAGTAGTATTAAGTAATCGAAAATAGATTCTGTAGTGTATATCAACAAACTTGAATATATTCTGTATATATTTAATCTGTCTATACTCTGGTTTTTATCAAGGGGAGTAAATTGTAAAACCCGCATCACATTAGGCAAATTTACCGGACACCTAATTTGGCGATAAATTTAAATGATGAATTATGAAATCAAGTATATACTTATTTACACTTAAATATTTAATTTAAATATTGATCATATTTGTAATACATCAAATATATTAACATATTGTTATATTAATATATTGTATTTCAGAAATTTAAAATTGATGTTACATACTTATTATAAATTATTATACAATAGAAAGAAGCACTAGCTGGCTCATCAAACTACAATAATATTATATTTTAAATATATAATTCTATAGGTCTTCAACAGAATCACTATCACTGTACATATCACTGTCGCTTGTATCATCATTACCAAACAAAATAGTGAATGGCTCCACCACATCATCTATTAAGCCATCTAACTTGCATATTTTGCCTTCTTCTTTAATCACATGTTCTACACATTTTTTGCAGTGTGATAAATGTTACGTAGGCCAAACTAAACAATACTTAAAAATTGATTCTATAATCATCAATACACTGTAACGCATAACATAACCGCGGAAATTGCTTTGTCTAAGCATTCTAAAGAATTTCGACATAACTGATTTTGAAAATGTTATAGATTTTAAAAGAGAAAATAGCCTAATCACGCCTGAATTGTTCTTGACTACGTTTTTTGCCAAAATCCATTGATATAAGGATCATTATTCTTATGATTATAAAATGACATTTCAAAGATATCTTAAATTGTTCACGTTATTATAAACATTATCCTATGTATATACCACTGAACCTTTTATCTGTAGATAATTTTGTTGATAGGCACGGCTAGATGTTTATTAATTGACACAAATTAAATATCAATTTTATTTCACTGAAGAAGTAGTTACGAAAACCTATTAAATTGCATGAATAAATTTGACCTTTAATCGAATTATAGTGTTTTAATTGACCTGCAAGTGGAAAGAATATCAGGAAAAAGGTCATAAGAATACATATACCAAAAATAAATCTAGAACTAATTTGTTATCTCTTAAATACTTACTGCAAGGAAAATACCTTCAAATCATCACTTACTAATAATTATGCCAAGCATTTATATTAATATTTGTTTTAATTTTTGCCATTAGTATACAAATAACATAAGCATTAAAACCTGCTTAGTTTTTTGGTTTTTCGCATTTTTCTCTGTCTGTTCCATTTTTTTCTGTACCTCAGCATTGTTCTCCAACACGGATCCGTACTAGTCCGAATTGGACAGTAAAATGTCCACCCTAATTTATGAAAAGAAGAATATACCAAGCAGCAGTGTCAAAAGGTTTAGAAAGGTTCCCAAGCACGTCATTACGATAATATTTTGACCGTTCCATACAAATATCGTTAGTTCCACAGCCTACCACCCAGCCCTAGGCACTGATCGTCGTTTCTAGAAAAATCTCACTAAGATAGTTGTGAACAATACTTACAATTCCTCCTCATATATCTCATTGACTTCAGCCACCCGAGGTTTTATTCAATAGATTATTTAAATCTGCATATTATAATGAATACAATAAACATACCTATCCAAGAAAAATTTACAGAATTTCTGAATTTTTTGGCAGAACACTTTGCACCAAATTAACAGTATGATCAATCTAATGAAGCAAAAACTCTAAACGTAGCAGAACATTATAGAATTCCAGAACCTAGTTTAGAAGAAATTACATATATGCTACCATCCTCTTGTAGATAGCAAAAAACTCCAACAATCAACCAGATATATCTCATTTCAAAATCTGTTGGTTATACCAGGAAATCCAAAGTTCAACCCATTAAAGCTTAAACTCACACGACCAAAGCCACCTTCTCAATTTGTGACATATCCAATAAACGAATCACGAGCAAAAACATTGGAAAAAATAACTTAATTGCAGAAACTGTAGCAGGACCAGGTTCAATAGGTCTCAACGACATTATATGCTATCCCCCCTCACATGGCCAAAATCATAAAAAAATCAATCAGGTATATATCGTTTCCAAATATTTTGCTCTATCAGAATTTCCAAAATTCAACCTACAAAACTGACCAAAAAAGTGACGAAACAAGAATAGCTGGAAATTGAGTAAAACGGTGCCGGTAACCCATGAAATGTTAACGCAAATTTATGTGATTTTAGTTTATCCTTACCAGAAGAGAAAGCGCACAAGACACGGGGGGAAGGGGAGGGATTATCCACGAACATTTTTTCAATATTTATACCATACATCCTAACAGACAAGAGAAAAGCAAGATATTTTAAGATCAGTGGCGATGTGTAACCGGAATCCATCCTTTGTGGGTTCGAATCCAAAAAGAAATGGTAATCATAAGCATAGCAAGCACCTTTTCCCCAAGAGGAACAAAGTTATATCCAAAATGCCACGACTGAAGGCCACACTAATCAGACATAAAGAACTCGTCCCTACTTACCAAGCGGGGAATGCTGCATTCCAGCTGGAGTACGACCATCTTTGTACACCAATTTTTAGCTAACCGTGATCTGACTGTTTTGGAACATTCACTCTACTCTCCAGATGTTGCTTCTACTGATCTTTTTTGTTCCCACATCGTAATTAACCTTAATTATAGCGTACTGCTTGTAAACACTAATTCACTATCACCCACAGGACACCAAACACTTAGATAATCAAGGCGAAAAATAACAGTTTTATTATTCTGCTATTCCGAAAAAGATTCTACGCAAAGATATTTTTAACAGTTGCCAGAAGTTTCGTTGTCTAATTTCAAACGCTTTTAGGCGACTAAATGACACCTTCGGTGAATGTGGACGCCCAAAAGTTGGTTGGCAAATCGATCCTTTCGGCCACAGCAGAGAAATGGCTTCGATCTTCGCCCAATTAGGATTCGATGGCATCCTACTAGGAAGAATAGATTACCAGGATAAAGAGGAGAGATTTCGCAGCAAAACGCCTGAGTTTATGTGGCAAAGCAGTGATAATTTAGGTAAGTCATTTTTGGGATACAATAAATTTTTATTCAGTTTTCATAATTGTAATTCAGGTGAAAAATCGAAGATATTAACTGGAGTTATGTATAATACATACTCACCGCCTCCGGGATTTTGTTTCGATATACTATGTAGGGATGAACCTATCATAGACAATCCCTATAGTGACGAGTACAATGTGGACAAAAAGGTAATACAGACATTTATTATTGCTTTGGTTGGTAGCAATTAAAGAGTGAGTTTGAAAAATTTGTAAAATGGAAATACTGCTTTACTTTATTTAACAATGATATTGTCAATTCAATAACGAAACCATACAATTATTGAAAACAGAGCTGTTATAAGCTTCAGTATTAAACTATACTTACTATAAATTTGTTAAATAGACCAATATTTCTTCACAATGCACGCAAACTGCAATGCTTCAACATTTATTTCGCACAAATCTGGTCAGCGCCGTAGAATAAATGTAAATTATACTTTAGCTTCCTGAGGGTATAAACATTCGGCTTGTAGATTGACAATAACGCCTGATGGGTGATATACTTTGCTAATATATCAACAATAAGATACTAATTAACTGCATGTATCTTCAGTACGTAAAGTTCATCGAGTACGTGAACAAGGTGCGCATGAATTACAGAACCAACAATGTTATTATAACGATGGGTGGTGACTTTACCTATATGGAAGCTAATCCATGGTTCTACAGTATCGATGCTCTTATAAGGTAGGTGTCTACAAGATTTGCTTTTTGGATTTAGGTGAACGCGTTCTTCGACTATCTAAACAACGTTACAAAAGCGTACGTCACCAATCACGTCATCATTACGATGGGTGAAGATTTCAACTATCAAGCGGCGCATATCTGGTTTAAAAACCTGGATAAACTGATTCTGTAAGTATTCGAGATTGCTGAATTTTGCATGCTGCTAAAATAACCAATCTGGTTATAAGTATAAAAATACCAAAAGTTAAAAAAAAATAAAAACTAACAAAGAAAGCATCTGTCAAATTTTGCTTTTGAGGAAACTTTAGCCAAACCCATGTATCACTTGCGTACGTAGGCTATATTTCTATGATCAGATTCACTGATTCACGACTGCAGTGTTCATCTATGGGATGAGCCATCCTTCAATCCAAACGAAACTCTATAGGAATGATGATCTCAGGGGTTAGTTTTGAAGACAGGATTAGTTTACCTTACCTGATTATTTTGTGCACTGAACACTCTATATAAACCGACTACAGTGTTCATCTATGGGATGAGCTATTCTTCGCTCCAAACGAGGCTGTATAGGGTTGATGATTTCAGTGGTTAGCAGTTTATCTAGTTGAAGGCTGCTTTGAGCACTGAACACTCTGTATAAACCAACTGCAGTGTCCATCTATTGTATGAGTTTAAAAAACAGTTCAGCAAATTGAAGTCTGGTTTTGAAAGCAGCTCAGTTGGTTCAGAAAGTATCTTCTCTAGTTCAGAAAGTTAGACTTATCTTATTTTAAAAGAAACAACTTATCTGCTTTAGAAATCTGCTTATTTGATTCAAGCTGGTTTTGAAGACAGATTATCTTGTTTAAAATACAGTTTATCTGGCTGATCTTGAAAGCAACTTAGCTGATTTAGCAAGCAACTTTTCAGTTCGAGGGCTGGTCTCGAAAGTAGCTTAGCTAATTCAGGAAGTAGTTTATCAACTTATTTGGTTGAAAAAGCACCTTAACACACAAGTTTATAAAGCAACTTATCTAAGTGAGAGGTAGTTTTAAAAGCAGCTTAGCTAATTGAGAAAGCAACCGATCTGGCTTAGAAAGCAGCTTAGCTCAGATGGCGTAAAAAAACTGCTTATCTGTTTTAGAAAGCAGTTTACCTAATTCAGAGATTGTTTTGAAAGCAGCTTACCTAATTCAGAGCTAGTTTTAAAAGCAGCTTAGCTAATTCAGAAAGCAACTGATCTGGCTTAGAAAGCAGCTTAGCTTAGATGGTGTAAAAAACTGCTTATTTGGTTTAGGAACCAGCTTTCTTAATTGAGAAGTGGTTTTGACAGCAGCTTAGGTAATTGAGAAAGTAACTTATGTGACTTAGTAAGCAGCTTAGCTTAGATGGTGTAAAAATCTGTTTATCTGGTGCAGGAAGCAGCTTAGCTAACTGAGAGCTTGTTTTGAAGGCAGCTTAGCTAACTGAGGAAGTAACTTATCTCGCTTAGAAGGTAGCTTAGCTTAGATGGTGTAAAAACTGCTTATCTGGTTTAGGAAGCAGTGTATCCAACTGAGAGCTTGTTTTGAAAGCAGCTTAGCTAACTGAGGAAGTAACTTGTCTCGCTTAGAAAGTAACTTAGCTTAGATGGCCTAAAAAACTGCTTATCTGGTTTAGGAAGCAGCTTACCTAATTGAGAAGTGGTTTTGAAAGCAGCTTAGCTAATTGAGGAAGCAACTTATGTGGATTAGAAAGCAGCTTAGCTTAGATGGTGTAAAAACTGCTTATCTGGTTTAGGAAGCAGCTTATCTAACTTATCTCGCTTAGAAAGTAGCTTAGCTTAGATAGCGTAAAAACTGCTTATCTGGTTTAGGAAGCAGCTTGCTTAATTAAGAAGTGGTTTTAAAAGCAGCTTACCTAATTAAGAAAGTAACTTATGTGGCTTAGAAAGCAGCTTAGCTTAGATGACGTAAAGAACTGCCCATCTGGTTGAAGAACCAGCTTACCTAATTGGGTTTAGGAAGCAGCTTATCTAACTTATTTCGCTTAGAAAGTAGCTTAGCTTAGATAGCGTAAAAAACTGCTTATCTGGTTTAGGAAGCAGCTTGCTTAATTGGGAAGTTGTTTTGAAAACAGCTTAGTTAATTAAGAAAGTAACTTGTCTGGCTTAGAAAGCAGCTTAGTGCAGATGGCAGCTTATTTGATGCAAGCTACTTTTGAAGACACATTAATCGGTTTAGATAGCAGCTTATCTTGTTAAGACCTGGTTTTTGAAAGCAACTTACCTGATTTAGGAAGCATCTTAGCCTAACTGGCTTAAAAAAGACTTGGCTGCTTTAGAAAACAAGTCAACTACGATTGAGCATTAATTTTAAAATCAACTGATTTAAAGAGCCGGTTACAGCGTGTTCTGAGTCATCAACCTTATACAGCTCGGTCTGACTTATACAGTGACCTGAGACAACGTAGTCGGCGTACACAACGTGTTCAAGTTGAGTAACAGTGCTTCAGAAACACACTCTGGTCATTTTCTAGCTGTAAAGGACCAGATTTTCAACGGTCCATGAACTGGTCAACATGTATTATAGATAATTCAATTTTTTCAGGGATTTCTGCACATGTACACTTGGTACCAACATCATTTTTAATGAAAAAATCTGTCATGAATCTGTAAAACTCACCTGAAATCGTGTCAAATTTTAGCTATGTTCTCGACTAGCTAAAATTAGTGGCAAAAATGATAAAACAGAAATAAAAGATTTAATATCTGGTGTAGGTTAGGAAATATTAAAGGAAAATAAAATATGCAAATTCTGAAGCGGACTGTACTCAAAAATCGGGCTCAGATATAGCGCAAGAAAATGCTTAGTTAGATAACCTTTATAATCTGTAAAGTTCCATTAAAATCGAATTGTAAGTGTTGCCGGTGTTGGCTTTTTCTTTAATACATCTGATAGAACAAGTCATCACTCAGGGAGAATTTAATTTGAAGATGCAGGGGATGGGTGTCTCATAAGTTAAAACAGCTCCAGGATATTGAAAAAAACCATTCTGTACAAGTAATAAAGTTCGAATGAAGTATGTTAGAATACGCCAAAATATGACTTTAACCTAATTCAAATTTAAACATAAGATAAAATAAGATATTTATTGGCAGATTATCTAGTACATCTGAAAACAAAATCCTCGTTAAAGAAGGCGTTGTTCCATTGCTTCCAAACATTGAAATGTACAAGAAACCAAATATAAATAACAAACTATTACTATGTATTCTATTTCCCATTTATTTAAACCTAATTGTTTGCTATTAATACTCCACCATTTCACAGCTGTGCTAGCATAGAACAACCACTTAAAAATTACAGAAAAAAACATACGTAGTAACAAAAATTTTGTTATATTTTCTGTATTATGTCTCGTTTCATCATTTAATCCAAATACAAATTTATTATATTCTACACTCTTACAAATCATATTTTTAGATATGCCAATAGACAACAGAAAAATGGTTCTAAATATAACTTAATCTATTCAACCCCGTCCTGCTACCTGAAGGCCGTACAAGAAGCAGCCAAAGGTAAAATTAACTGGCCCGTCAAAACCGATGACTTCTTCCCGTACGCATCTGACCCTCACTCATACTGGACGGGATATTTTACGTCAAGATCAACGCTAAAAAGATTTGAACGTATCGGAAATAACTTCTTGCAGGTAAATAGGATAAAAATATACCGTTTATGTAAGTACATACTACATTTTTATATTTAGAAATGTTTTTTCTTGCTTTTTTATATTATGGTATGATTTCCACTCACTGAATGCAATCCAGCTTAACTTGATCACATTTTAGCAGTTTACAACAGTTGAGATTAATCACCCATCACCCTATTCACCAGCGGATTTTTTCCATTTTCCTACAGTAAAAATTGTTCTCGAAGGAAGAAGATCTGCTAACGCAGAAGGCATTAAGAAAGATGTAACCGCCAAATTGAACACTGTTTTTCGAGATGTATTTATTGACTGTTGTTGTGCTTGTACTTAACGCCACCTTATATCCTCTTCCAAAGACTTGCATCTCAGCCTCAAAATATCTATTCTCACATCAACGTCTGCTTTGGATTCACTCGAACGTACACTGGACCCCTACGACTCAATCAATCCTTTGCGTCACGTGGTATTTTACCTTTGTCAACATTGCTAGTTCCTGTGAAATTTAATGGTGGCCTACTATCTCCTCTGATGCCTTCTTCTTCCTCTTCTTGTAGCACTACAACCCAGGGTGGTCTTTAGCTGACCCTACAAGTTGCTTTCATCTCACTCGGTCGTCCATAAGGGTCGATGGGAAATCCCATTGTAATTAGATCTATGGACTTCGTACGCCAATATTCATTTTCTTTTGAAGATTATATTTCCTTCTCACTAGTGCTCATCATGCCAACAGGTTTAACCAAAAGATGCCTACACAGCCAAGTTGGTGTATTTTTTGTAGCCCCATAAAATCAATCTAGCATATAATCATGGGTCTGACAATAGCAAAGCAGATTCAAAGAATCGTCTTAGGCTACAACGCTCAAGTTTTGTCCAAAATACCACATGAAGTTGTACTTTTGTGACCTTTTCCAACATAGTTTGAACGCAAGTGGTTTCATAACCTGAGTTTTACCTGTGCATGTACCATTAGGAATGGCTTGTTGTATGAATTAATGTTAGTTAGTTAAGTTACTTCTGCAGACACTCTGATCAGATTAGACTCAAGATATTCTGCATGTAGCCCAATATTAGACCCAGATCTTTGCCCTTTGTGTCTGTTGGTAATGGTACTGGTGGTTGGTTTTTCCATTCATTAATTTGGGCAAAAACTCTTGCATCTTTTTTCCCAAACAATATCCCATTTGTTAATTGTAGCAACTCTATCTCTAGCTTTTTTATCGCCATCAATCTCTAATGACGATTTTATTTGCCTTTTTGATTTTATCTGAACTTCTAGTTTTACTCGTGGTTGTGTGACAAGTCTTTTAGGAATAGGATCTTATGATTTCCGCTTCGAGTGCCGCTGTTTTCTTCTCTTGGTGTTGAATGCTACTGCCTCACGAATTGGAATAAAGCCACAATTGAAATGTTGTCCTGCACTTGGAAAGCTGCCAAAAATTGTGATTGGACTGTATTGCTATTTTGTACTATTCTGACTTTTGACTGATCTTTTCGGTTGGAAATCTTCTAATTATGTTCTGCACTAAAATTAACAATTTCTACCAAAAACCATAGGATTTTAGATAGTCGTAATGCTCATATTTTTATTTTCCAGGTATGCAAACAACTCTATGCCTTAACAGATTTGGGGCCAGAAGATTGGGTCGACCTAAATGCTCTACGAGAAGCTATGGGAGTTATGCAACATCATGATGCGATCACTGGCACAGAGAAGCAACATGTAGCCTTCGATTACGCTAAACTGCTTTCTAGGGGGATGGAGGAATGCGGAATAGTAGCAAAAACTGCTTTAAAGTAGTATTTTATTAGAATATTTCTAAATTAATTTATATAATGAAACAAATTTCAGCAAGCTGATTAACCGGAATCCTTCTCAACAAAATCCAAAACTATCCGTCCCAGAATTAGAGTTCCAATCATGTCTTTTAGCCAATATAAGTGAATGTAAAATAACCGAAGAATCTAATAAATTTGTGGTTACTGTATACAACCCTTTAAGTAGAAATGTCACGCATTACGTACGACTTCCTGTCACAGGAACTGCATATAGCGTCCTGGATTATAATGGTAATTAGGTGATATTAGAAGATTGTTCTCGATAATGGATGCTCTAACTTGTTTTAGGAAATCCTGTTGCAACTCAACTTATGCCGATTCCAAACACAATTCTAAACATCCCCGGCAGAAGCAGTGCTTCTACTGTAGAGCTAATCTTCGTCGCGGAAAATGTTCCACCGCTAGGTTTCCTATCATTTTACGTGTCAACAACAGCTGGAAATAAGGTGATGAAACCGAAACGTCTCCGCAGTCTTTCCTATCAGGTAAATTACACCCCGAATGAAAAACAAATATTTATTAAGGGTGTAAAAATTACAGTCGCAAATCGGCATAGACCCAGATACGGGAAAAGTTAATAAAATCAAAATTAACGATCAATTAATACCTATGGAACAAGATTTCTACTATTACCGAGGAACAGTCGGGAATAATTCCGCTAGTGACTACAGATCATCCGGAGCTTACATATTTAGACCAAACCAAAGTATACCGATTCAAATATCCCAGACAGCATGGTACGAGATATTCGATGGAGATATTATTGGGGAATTGCGTCAAGTATTCACGAACTGGACAAGCCAAATCGTCCGAGCGTACAAAGATGAGCAATTTATCGAATTCGATTGGTTAATTGGACCTATACCTTTCGAGTAAGTAATTTTGTGTTAATGTCGTTACCATTTTAATATTTAACTTACCTTGATCGTAGTGATATTAACGGCAAGGAGGTAATAACCGTTTACAACACGAATTTAAAAACAAACTCCACATTCTACACCGATTCTAACGGCCGTGAAATGCTGAAAAGAATTAGAGATTACCGTCCGACGTGGAAGCTCGAATTAAACGAAAGAGTAGCCGGAAATTATTATCCTGTCACGTCGAAAATCGTAATGCAAGACACCTCTAAAAATCTTGAAGTCGCCGTTTTAATAGATCGAGCTCAAGGTGGTACAAGTTTGCAAGATGGCGAGATCGAATTGATGGTAAACTTACTAAACACTTCAATGAAAATAAAAATTGAGTACATGTTTTGCAGTTGCATCGCTCTTGTTTGCATGATGATGCTTTTGGCGTCGGTGAAAATCTTAATGAAAAAGCGTTTGGTACAGGATTAGTAGCTAGAGGTAGTCATTACCTCATCGCGGGTTCTATAAATGGTAACGGAGGTAAAAATTAGTAGAAATTTCGTTTAAAACAAAGTATCTAATGTGCGTACGTTTACTAGGTGGCAAGACAGTAGCAGCACAAGAACGGGATATAGCACAGAGAAAATTATTGGCGGCATGGACGTTTATCACCGAAACTAATACGCCAGATTTTAATACGTACAAAGCGAGTTATAACATGAGAGTAATTTGAATGGCTATAGAGTTATTAATGATCGTATGTTTTATGTTATTTTTTTCTAGTACTCTGGGTTATCACAATCTCTGCCGGATAACGTCCAAATTCTAACTTTAGAGCCGTGGAAGGCTGATACCTTCTTACTACGCTTAGAACACGTTCTAGAAAAATTGGAGGACCCAATTTTGTCTCAACCAGTAACTGTAGATTTAAAGGTGGTTTCGGTAACTATTGATAATTTTAATTTTATAATACAATTTATTCCAGAATCTTTTCTCCACGTTTAATATAATTTGGTACAAGGAAACGACTTTAGGTGCAAATCAATGGTTGAGTGACAATAAAAAGGACAAGAAGAAATTCGACGAAATTCTCTTGACACAAAGCGAGAATGAAGATCTAGGATGGCAGCCCAATCTTTTCGAAAACAATCAAATCGATTCGAACGACATCTACGACGTTTTTTCGCGGTATCGAAAGGCAGACTACCAAATCGAATTGCAACCGATGCAGATCAGGACTTTCATTATTAAAGTCCAACAGAAATAAGGATGTCAATCGCATGAACGAGTACAATCTCTAAATGTTTTATCGTTGTGATATCTGTATGCATATATATATATATATGCAAATCTTTTATGTAGGTATTAAATGTTAATAAATGTATTTTAAATAACAATTTTATGTCAAACAACCCTAAAATCTTCTAAACGCATCCGTGCAATAACATTGCATTGGCATTGGCATACCCTGCCAATTCGGTTCTATTCTTGATAAGCACTAAGGTTAATATGTGTAATAGAAGGAATGAATGAAAAATTACAAGATTATAAATAAGAATATAAAATAATACTTGTCGTAGTTTGGGGCGTGTCCTTGAATAAATAATACACTCGTAATTTGTTCTTGTACTTTTTAATACTTTCAATAATATAAAATACTTCATAAATTGTCACATACACATCCAATCTTAACTTTTCTAGCATAACGTCTATCCCCTCCTCCCTTCCCGGCATCGGTATGAAGTTCCTCCGAACCACGCGGGAAGATTTAAAAATTCAAACCTAAATACTACAACTCGGCCTTCCTGACCATAGATCGGCCTCGATCGGGTCTTACAACGTAAATACATAACTTAACATATTGTACGAAACATAATACTAATAACAAAACAACTAACAAGCTTAACTTTAAAGGTACATAATTAAACTCTAGTTTGAATCATAAGGTGTCAGTCTAGTAACGTCTAAAATACTGTCGTAAGGGATTTGAGTCTGTTGGAATCCGGGAATGTCCGTAACGACATATCTATCATTAGGTAATTTAGTCTTAATTTGGTAGGGTCCTCTATATTTCGGTATCAGCTTTTTATTAGCACCTGAAGTCGAATCTACATTGCTAATCATTACATATTGTCCTACCTTGTATTCTTTAGCTTTTCTACGATGTTTGTTATAATTCTCTTCATTTTTGGTCTGGTTCGTCATTATTTTCTCTTCAGCTTCTGCTCTTTCTACCTCTAAATTTCTTCCTAGCATGATTAATGCGCTCATAATTGACAATGTCCTTGAATAAATCGTCTACATCCTCATGATGCTTTGATAATATAAAATCAGCTATTTCATCCGAGAAGATACCAATAGCAATTTGTTCTTTGGTTTCTGCAAAGGGTAAATTTAAAGATTTACATAATGCCACCTTTTCTTGATAATATATACAAATATTTTCTTCTTTCGCTTGCGTTCTGTTCTGCATATGGTTCCAAAGATCATTTTTATTTTCTTCAAAGACAAAAGTTTTGCGGAATGCTTGTTCAAATTCGTTCCAGTCATAAAATTCTCGTTTACCTTCCAGCCAATGTTTTGCTGCTCCTACCAGGTGACTTCGTGCAGTCTGTAGCGTAAAAGGCTCTAGCCAATTATGTAAAGCAGCGGTACTTTTCAATTGTTCTAACCATTTGATTGCGAGCTTGGGACTACCTTCACCAGCAAAATTGTCGATACTTTTTGATAGGTCCGGCATAATATTGAAATTTCTTATATTATTGTCTCTTACCGGCGTTGTTGAATTATGTTTTTTTTTATTGATTTTTCTGGAGCAACATCAACATTTGCGAATTTTGCCTCATCATCCCTATTAATGCTTCAAGTAGCTGTGACATTTCGTTACCATTAGTTGACGGACCCTTGTTGCTTTCAGTTTCACTGTTATAATTCGTTGCAAAGTTTTCAAAATCTGCAGCTCCCACATTGCTATACGCCATTTTTCCCGCCAACCGTTTTTTCGTTTCTTAACTTCGATATGTATAGCCTTCAATTTGATTTGGATCGTTTCTATCGCTTTAATCCCACTTCTGAGAGTTGTCGTAGTTTGGGGCGTGTCCTTGAATAAATAATGCACTCGTAATTTGTTCTTGTACTTTTTAATACTTTCAATAATATAAAATACTTCATAAATTGTCACATACACATCCAATCTTAACTTTTCTAGCATAACGTCTATCCCCTCCTCCGTTCCCGGCATCGGTATGAAGTTCTTCCGAACCACGCGGGAAGATTTAAAAATTCAAACCTAAATACTACATACTCAAAATGACTGCCGTAGTGAAAAACTGTTTCCCTAAAAAAATGTATCTATACTTACTACCATTTCAATGAGTGAAGCTAGCTACGTACAAAGCCCAACCAGTAAGGACATTTGACCAATTTTCATTGCATCGGTTTTTGTGCGCAGAAGCGAATAGTTCATCTTAACTGTATGGCGAATTGTTTATATTTTGTGTTTTGAGAAGAATTTAATGTTCATAATTACTTATCTTGCTGTTGATAAAGAAGTGTTCGGTATATGTTATACCATTTTTGCTTATACAGGGTGTCCACCTAGTACGCGGAAGTGCAATATATTGGTTCATAAGAGGCATAACTGATTTTTTTTGTTTTGATGTATTTAGTTAACTTAAGATCTACAGACTAAATATAATGTCGATTATACAGGATGTTCCATTTCTTCTGGACGCATAGCAACTTTGTTTTTTTTAATGCAAACCTATATTTTTTATCATTTATTTTGAATCTCCATGAAAAGTAAATGGTACTTTATGTATAGTACTCATATGAAAAACTTAACGGTTTTTGAGATATTTAGCGTATGTTTTTTTTTATTCGGTTTCCGGTAATCATAATATCAGAAATTCTCTGGTTATGCTAATCAACAGAACGAATATTTTTGGACCAAATGTTAAGCAACAATGGCTCTTTAGAATGCCATGTCAGAAACTGAGCTACAATATACAGAGTACACAAAAAATCTTGTCAAATTTGAGGACGAAAACATGAAAAATCTCCGGTAATTCAAAAATAGCATCCTGTATATTATTGGTCAGTAAAATGCACAGTTTAATATACTACAACTTTGCTATAGCTTTCCCTATACCTAAGTTTAATAGTTTAAGAGACAAACGCAGTATCATGGTAAAAAAGTGCCCCAGTTTAAATTTACTCCACTTAAAAGAACAAAAAACTCAAAAAACAAAGAGAAAACTAAAGAAATTGCTCGAAATGTCCACCGTTCTTTTCTATGCATAACATAATCCTATTTTGAAAATTTCTTGTAACATTTCTCAAAATTTGTGGCGTTATTGTAGATAACGCGTTCCTATTTGTTTGAATCAAGTCTTCAATGCTTGTTGGTTCTATACGTACACACATATTCTAGCCCACATATTCATTTTGAAACGGTGTTAATTATCTATCGCCCCTGCTAACCTGGGGTTTTCATGTGCATAATGGTGATAATTGTGTCGGTTAGCTCGGCGTATATTTGGAAATGATGCTTCATCCGTGAATAAAACATTGGAAAAAAAATTGGATCCTCTTGATTTTTTCACGTGCCCACTTACAAAACTGCAAACGGTTTTGCAATTCCAGGTTTGATAATGATTGGTGCTAGTAGTAGTGGTAAGGGTGAAACTTATTTTTTCTCAATGATTCACTCACTAAGCTCTTGGAAACTCCAATCTGATCGCTTATAAATACGAATTGCTAGTAAACTATTACCATGAGCTTCTCCTATGGCATACACCATATTTATCAATTCTCCTTGAGAATAATTCATAGTAAACCAATTTCCATTGAATGAACTCTCATTTGAATTTAATTCAATTCAGTTTATAGTAGTTACTTGAATCGCCACCAAAAATGTTTAATACCATGTCACGACAAACACCTTAATGGCATTTCAGCTTTAGTAAAACCAAGCCTACTACAATAAGAGAACCAATGCAGTATGTATTAGAAAGATACAATAACCTAATGATAATAATAAAATCTATAGCAAAATTTTTGGGCTATTTTGGGAACGGTGGACATTTCGAGCAATTTCTTTAGTTTTCTCTTTGTTTTTTTGAGTTTTTTGTTCTTTTAAATGGAGTAAATTTAAAGTGGGACACTTTTTTACCATGATATTGCGTTTGTCTCTTAAACTATTAAACTTAGGTATAGGGAAAGCTATAGCAAAGTTGTAGTATATTAAACTGTGCATTTTACTGACCAATAATATACAAGGTGTTCTATTTTAATTAACGGAGATTTTTCATGTTTTTCGTCCTCAAATTAGACAAGATTTTTTGTGTACTCTGTATATTGTAGCTCAGTTTCTGACATGGCATTCTGAAGAGCCATTGTTGCTTAACATTTCGTTGATTAGCATAACCAGAGAATTTCCGATAGTATGATTACCGGAAATCGAATAAGAAAACATAACAAGCTAAATATCTCAAAAACCGTTAAGTTTTTCATATGAGTACTATACATAAAGTACCATTTGTTTTTCATTGAGATTCAAAATAAATGATAAAAAATATAGGTTTGCATTTAAAAAAACAAAGTTGCTATCCGTCCAGAAGAAATGGAACATCCTGTATAATCGACATTATATTTAGTCTCTAGATCTTGAGTTAATTAAACACATCAAAACAAAAAAAGTCAGTTATGCCTCTTATGAACCAATATATTGGACTTCCGCGTACTAGGTGGGCACCCTGTATATGTATATAGTGTAGTGCGTAACGTGTATATAGTATAGGAATAAGTGTAGTCAGCTAGGTACATACATACTTTTCGTAATTTAGTCTGTTTTATGTATCTTATTACTAAACCTTTTTAGCTTCAATATGCATGTAATAACATACTTTTAATATTAGAACTTTTGCGTTTAACTTCCGTTAAACCTTCCAATTAAATTGAATGAATAATTATATTGTATAAACAAGGGTAATAATTACAGTCTCCTTTTATATTGCAGTAGTATCATTAAATTAAATTGACTTTAAACTTTATACAATTCTTATTACTTCAATACCCATTCAAGATCATAAAAATACTTTTTCCTTTTTACAATTCAGCGTTACTTTTTCAATTATCAAAATAATTACCACTTTCGCGGTTTCGCATACATTCAATTTTATTGATTTTGTCATCCTGTTAGGATGCCCCTAACTTCACTGTATACTTACAAGCTATTCAAAAATCGACATAAAAGATCATAGGTGCCGCCGCAAATGTCCTTACTGGTTATACTGTGGATCAGCCTTCTTGACATTGACGTTCGTATAGGTTTTTTCATTTATTTATCTTATTTTTTCAAACCGTATATAGTAATGTCTCGTTTACTGGGTAATCCAGGACGCCAAATTGACGTACAAGCCGCACCTGGAACATGTGACAAACAAAGCGATGAGGTCCTTCTAGACCTGCAGAGCAATGTTTGGCAAAACGCGGGAGCTGAAACCTGTAATGGTGTATTGGCTGCACACGAATGTCATAACACCCTCCATAACTTACGCTTCACTGGTCTGGTGGCACAAGGCCAGCCTAGGGTACGCGGTAAATACCCTGAAAAAGGGTCAGAGGATTGCTTGCTTGGGTATCACGGAGGCCATGTCTTCGACGCCGACGGCGGCCATGGAGGCCATACTTGGTTTCCTTCCGCTACACATGGCGTTGTGGTCAGAGGCTGCCCTGAAGGCTTACAGGTTAAAATGTAGTAGATGCAAAGGCCTCACTGGTAAAACCGGTGACCATACGGGCATCTTCACCTACATCGAAAATACGGCACCACTGTCCGTTAGGCCGGACAGGATCCCGCCCATCCTCAGTTTTACTGGAAACTACAAAGTAGTTATCCCCATCAAGGAAGACTGCTATAACCAACATCCGCAAACACATGCAAGAGCTCCAACTTTGGTTTTTAGATGCCTCCAAAACGCCAAATGGCACGGGCATTGGAATCTAGAGGGACGGGCAGCCACATGGTGAATCCATCAGCCTGGGGTCCTGCCCTTCCGTCTTCCAGGCGGAAATAATAACTATTCAGACCTGCGCGAAAGGAATCTTAACCTCCTCGCATGAGAATGAAGTGGTGGAAATTTTATCGGACAGTCAGGGTGCCCTCAAGGCCCTACAAGCTGTCAAGTTTGATTCCGAAGTAGTTTTAAACTGCCACAGGAAGCTGAAACAACTTGCTGAACTTCACAGCGTTACGCTGAGATGGGCGCCGTGCCACTCCGAGATCAGGGGGAATGAAATTGCTGACGAGCTAGTCAGAGGAGCCAGTGAACGACTACACATAGATCCGGAACCGATGTGTACCAGGACCCGTACCAGGACAGGCTCCGAAAAGCCGTCTCGATGAACAGGCCCAGGTTAAGGACCGGGCACTGCAAACTGAACAAACGCCTGTTTCGCATGGGCTTAGCAAAGTCTCCCCAGTGCAGAAGCTGCGGGGAGCTCCCGTGCATCTCCTTTCCGAGTGCCCCGCATGGGACATGGAAAGGCAGAGCTACTTTGGGGTCACGAGATTGGACGAACCCAAACTAAAGAAATTAACTCTCGACCTGTTCGCACAGTTTTTCTCACAGGTGCAACTGGCATGAAAGGCCTAAACGATATGGGGGAACAATAGGCCTTTCTGGCCGAGTGGCCGTACGGGGTCACCCACCCATGGGATAATTAAAAAAATGTCTCGTTTAACGACCTATACTTAGATGCGTTGTTGAAAATACAGCCGTAAAAGGAATCGTGCTAAAACAAATCTTCTTTTCAATGCACATACATAAAAAAAAAACATTATAGAATTTGGTGGTAGGACTACGTTCCCAGTCAGGGGCGATACCACCGTCCGTTGCACTGTTTGTCTATAGTAGCGAGTGTGTCCTGTAGATCCTTGGTCTGCATTGGTTAATAACAGCTAATGCAAATAATGCTAATTCTTCAATAGACAGAGGTTGGGCATGACTTTGAAGCAGTTCAGTGATGCCTTCATGTTAAATGTTCAAGGCCCACTTGCTTCGTCAATTCGGTTACCTCATTATAAGGCAAAATTTTGTGCCAAACACCTTTCATGCAAGAGATTATCACTTACCACCCTTATGTTGTTAACAGCTTTCACGATGTTGTATTCTTTCCAATAATGCTGTATGTAGTGTTATGCCAGAAGGTGAAAGGTTTTACGAAGATAGTAAGCCTTAACTGCAGCAATAACTCCTTGGGTCCATTGGTTGAATTAAAGCAGTGGCATTAGGAGGTAGGTAAACCGCTTTAACTTCAAGTACAGAGCTAATTTCGCCAAGATTTGACGAATGTCCAGGTGCGTTGTCCAATAAGACATGTGCTTTTCTTGATAGATTATTTTCATCAGTGGGGAAAAATTGCGTCGTATACCATTGCTTGAGTTACCCAAGCTTTTCTATTAGAACAGATTAAATTTCAATATTACAGGTAAATGCGATTTGATCATACATCTCATTGCTTTAAGTGTTTCTGAACGGTACACTATTAGCGGCTTTAATTTGAAAGTTCCTGATGCATTGCCAACAAGGAGGAGAGTAAGGCAATCATTAGCTGCCTTAAAATCCGTAGCAGATCTTTTTTCTCACGCAATATATGTTCTGGAGGGCATTTTCTTCCAATGACCCGTTTGGAAAATTTGAGGAAAATCGCGAAATGCCTCTCCATCTGCAGTGGCAGCTTCCCCACTAATCTTTATTTGTGCACACTACTAACTAACATGTGTATATACATACATTCGTATAAGGCATTACATAAACTGTGTAGATATCATCTAATTCAAGTACGTCCCATGTTCTATTGAGTAGGCAGCGCATGCGTAATTTGTTTGACAATGTGAGTCGTAAAAGCGAATTGTCGTAAAATGAACCGTCGTAAAACGAGGTACTGTACATTTATTTAAATAAATCTTATTGCTTTCGCGAGCATCTTTCGTTTCTTATGTTATAGAATTGGCATATTTACACAATTACAGTGATCATTTACAATGATTACTTTTTAAATGTAATTTTGAAATTGAGCTTAATTTCTAATTCTGTAGCACTGAATAGTGCATATTCTGATATTTAGTAAGGTTTGATTCTTTTACTAACAAACAACACCAACATTATGTATAATCCATACATGTCCATATTTATAGTCCCGTCATTGAGACGTTGCGGTTTGAACTCGCTATTTTTTGACATGCTATTTTTTGACATATGTAAATGCTATTAGCGCAGATTACTCTCCAGATATGTAGAATTGATAAATAGCACGGCGTATATATTTCTTTTTAATCTAGGAATATTCATAGAATATTCGTTGAAAAACTTATCAACACGTTAACGAAATCTGCAATACAATATCACAAAATTGAAAAATGAGCCACAAACATAAGGCGAATTTTTGCGTTGCAAATATGTTTCCAAATATTTAATGAGTGTTTGTCCGACTCTTACGTCACAGTAAACATATTTCCTCCGTCCATAAAAACGGAATTTTTAGAGAATTATAATTGGATGACAGTTTAACGTTTTGTTGACAGCACTGAGTTAACCTCGTTAACCTTAATTTCATCTTTTATTAAGTTATGGTATTTGATAACATTTTTTTTTGTAACTGTTATTATAAAAATAAATTAGGCTGTACATAACAGTCGTATTTACTTGTTCTTGGTTTGAATTAGACATGATGACATGATCGATTCACACATTCACTACCCTCACATAACCTATAAAATTCCAAACATCATCTAGTAGCATCAAATATCTTGCAGATATATTTGGAAAATTCAGTAACCACTTTCACCAACAGTGACGTCCTTTAATGACGCAAAAAGCAAGTACATCGAATGCAAACAAAATCGCAAAAACTTCCTATTTGAGTAAATACATAAATATTTGGATGTATCTGGCTCGCAAAAATTCGCCTATATTCAGTGCGAGCAACAAACATTGAAGCGTGCTGGTTCTATATTTATTTCTAATTTTATCAAACTATCTTCTAATAAGAACTTTACCCATAATGCGTTTGAATTTGCTGTCAAGTAGTTAGTGTCTGTCATTTTGTTATTATGTAGAGGTTATGTTGATTGTTCCTACCCCTATGTACAGTTCGCTTCGCCAGAATTAGTAACCTTGGCACGCGTCAATCATTGTTGCTCGTATTGTATAAACAGTGCACCACGTAGTTAAATCATAATCAGTATTATATGTTATCTTTATTCATTTCGTCGAGTTAATGCTATACCTGCTGTCGTGTATTTTTATTATTTTATGTTATTGTCACGGATATTTACTATTACATATGAACATAAGTTTAATACAATTCTGTGTTAGTAGATATCCTTTAAATACGAAGAAATTGCACTTTTAAATAAATAATGACTAAAAATATTTTTTTGAGTATGGCGTTAACGGCCCAGACGCTACTACCCTACTATTGCTTCTTATTTGACAAATTTTGCATTAAATGTAAACTTTTATAATTATTTATATCACTACAAAAGATAAATTCAACATTACTTTTTTAACGGCGGAAAAAAAGCAGCAAAGTGCACTAATAAAAGT